>CAJVPP010000661.1:0-28052 GCA_910592005.1 Funneliformis mosseae
CACCGGATAGTCCGACTCACCCTTACCAGCAGACGGAAACCCGCAGAAACACTCCCTAATTGCGACATGCGGTTTTTTATTATCAAGAAAGTGAAAAGGTGTTATCTATGCTGACGAAAAAAGTGTACGGAAGTTAGACCAGAGAAAGGAAAAAGTGGAAGATATGCTAACGAGAGAAGACAGTAAGCCTCTGAGAGAAAAAAAAAGGCAAAAGATGCACTTTATTTAATTTTGGTGCGATGTCTCGTGATTAGAAAATTAATGATCATCATTACGTAATATTATAGCCCGTCGACTTGAGATTAAAGAAATTATAATCGATCAAAAATGTTGATCAATTTTCCTATATTGGTTAATAATGAAAAAGACGGATGGATGAATTATAGTTACTCGAAGTGGTTAATGTAGTTGATGTTATGAAGGATGAATATCATCATAAGTTTTCGGGATTATAATGACCATATTCTTAAATTTTTAAATAGTGGATTTTGAATAGGAACCTACTTCATCTTCTTGGGTCGCGAAACGGTTTTGTTCGACGAAATTCTTTCATATCATATACCAGACAGAAATGGATGTTTTGATGATCATTATACTGCTGAAAATCAAAGTAACAAACTTCGAATAAATTGAATATGGGTTGGGTCTATTTAAAATTCATGGTCAAGGAAGGGTCAGAGTGCACTTTTATTGTCGGAAAAATTATTCCATCACATATGTTCCTCGGGAAGACAACAAATGATAAAATGACAAATTTATTATGTCTTTAATAAGAATTTGTGTATTATTTAATGAGAATTATCGGTGAGAAAAATTTTTTGCTAATAAAGAAATATCTTGCAATAATTGCTACCAAATTTTGGATCTACTTCGCGCTGAAAATTCCTGAAGTTGTCTAAAGAAAAATATCGTAGGGAGGAGTCTGGGAATCTTAGTTAATAAAGTTGGTTACATTGATGATAATAATCTTAGCAACATCTCTACGCTCGCTGACATTTAGATACTGAAGAGGATGACTTTCACGAATGATAACAATTCACTTGTTACTTTTTAAAAACACAATATAGGACGCTTATTTGTCAAATGAAACCGAAAATGTATTAATATTAACTGCTAATAAATTAAAAAGGCTCTAAAGAAGCTTTTTTTTTTCTTCTCCTTTTACTCATGTTAATCTCATCTTTACTTATCAATCACCTCTTCTAGCTCAAATTATCGTGATTGGTCTATTTCATATTCCTTTAAATAATTGAGAGTAATTTGATACATTATAATATTTTTTTTTTTACGAGTGAATTTAAAAAAATGTTCAAATGTCAGGATGAATAAATTTTATTAAATAGAAATAAATACAACTTTAGATTATAATAAATAATTTAATTAGAATTTCTATTTAACCTTCTAATATTTAGGATCTTTCAAAATAACGACTAAATTGTCTCTATGAATAACACATTCGGAATCGGCATAACCCAACTTCTTTTCAATTTCATTACTTTTACAACCTTTAATCCTGGAAATTTCCGTTGAAGAATAATTCACCAAACCTTTTCCGACTGTAATCAATTCAGGAATTTCTTCACCATCCTCATTAACATGAAATTTTTCAAATATTAATTTGACAGCTTGATGAGTCACGAAATTTCCTTCACATTTCACAATACCGGCAGCAAATAAACTACTCTTTTGTCCAGCTTTCGTTATAGCTTTTACAGCACCTTCATCAATAAATATAGTACCAGCTGTATGTAACCCGTGTAATATCCACCACTTTTTATCCATCATTGGATTATTTTTTGCTAAAAATCGTGTATGGAGGGGGATTAATGAAGGATTATTATACGAAACCGAATTTTGATCATCTACGTTTGATAAATTTGCTATGATTGAAATGATATTTTTTGGTGTTGATCCGCGAGTAATGATCGTTGTGACTCCAGCAGCTGTTGCAAGATCTGCTGCTATAAGCTTTGTTACCATTCCTCCAGTTCCTAATGAACTTCCAGGCGACGAAACCGTAACTAATAACGAGAAAGAGTTAGATAGATTAATAAAATAAAATGAAATGAACAATCAAGAATTAAATTTCAAAACCTTGATCTTTTAACGCTCCCACATCTTCAACCACCTCAACAGGCTTTGCATCAGGATTTGTTCGTGGGTTGTCCGTGTATAGACAATCAACATCAGTCATCAAGAACAAATAGTCTGCATTCACCATTCCAGCTGTTATAGCTGATAAGGTATCATTATCTCCAAATCGAATTTCCTATAAGATTATATGAAGTGGAATAAGAAAAATTATTCAAGATTCATGTATACTTTTTTTTTTCCATATCAACTTACGCTCACGGAAATGGTATCATTTTCATTGACAATCGGGACAACACCCATTGACAATAGTTCAGAAAAGGTGTTAACAGCATTAAGGTATTGAGTTCGCTATAAATATATAAACGATAAATATTTATCCAACCAAAATTAAAATAAATCAGTAAATTTCGTGTAATTTTTCTTACATCAGCAAGATCATGACGAGTCAATAGTATTTGCGCAATCGGTTGATTGAGCTGACTAAAAAGGTCATCATACATTCTCATTAATCTTCCTTGACCAACCGCGGCAAGTGCCTTTTCAAAAAGAAAATAATAAAATCAATTAATTTATAAATAAATTTTTTTTTTTTAAAAAAAAAAAAATCATTTCTCATTACAAATTTCAATTAGATTATCACCTGAATCGCGGATAATTTTTTAGGTTTTTTATCCTTATTTAACCTTCTTAATCCAACACCAATAGCTCCACTTGTAACCAAAACCACCCTATTACCTAAAGACCTAAGTTTTACAACGGTTTCAACCATAAGTGAAAGATTTGATAATAAAGGCAAATTGGTTTCTTCATCACATATTGATGACGTTCCGAGCTTTATTACAATTGTTGACGATTGTGAATTGCCCGTACGTGGATTTTTATGGGACATAATTTGGGCAGAATTTTATTTTTGAGCGAGAAATTCAAAATCATTTTTTTTTTGAAAGAAAAAAATTTTTTTTTTCTAATAATTTGATTGACAGATTTCCCACGCTAAATAATTAAATCGTGTAACAAAAAAAAATTTGGAAAAAATTTTTTTTTTTTTTTTGTATTTAATTTATGCGTATATTGTAAATTAAACTATACATACTTAAAGATTCTCATAATTATTTTACAAAAGAATATTTTTGTCAAAAGTTTACTAAGCGATTATGAAAATGCTATCACATAAATATTGTTTAATTTAGGAAATGACATTAGTGTAAATTCATATTCAAAGCTATAAAAGTAGGGTTGGGATCGGTCCGATCAAAATCTAAAATTTTTTTATTATCTATATTATTTTGATATTAAGAAATGTATTTAATTTTGACTTTCCAGGAAACATTGTAATGGAATAAAATTCTTCGATAACAAATGTAAACTGACCCTTCGTTGACCATAAGTTCCGAATAACTTTAAATAGACCAATATTCATTTTTTTTTTTCAAATGTCGTTACTCAGATTTTCAGCATATATCTGGTATTAAAAGCATACTTAGGATGAGCTATTTTGTTTGATGATTATGATTTATCTGAAATTCCACTTTCAGTCATGATCTTATTGGTCAATTTCTGTGTAACTATTTTAATTTCAGTTAATTCTAATTTCGAACTTCAGACAGAATCCAAACATGAGAACGTTTGAAATTGAGATATCTGAAATTCAATTTCAGAAAGAATCTTAATTTCAGATACAAGACCATCTGAAATTCAGATATCTGTATTGAACTTTAGAGAAATTCTGTATTTTAGATATTGTAGAGTCAAGAATTTACAAAATGATATATCACGTGACTTTACCAATAAAAAGGAAACATTATGAAGAAATTACAATGTTAAGAGGTTAGAATAACTAATCAAACAATTAGTTGTAATGGATAAATAATTAGCTGAAATCATATGTTATATATGCAAGATACAAATGAAACATGAAACACAATAAAATAAATTACTGATGTTACAAAGAAAAAAATAATAAAAAAACCTTTAGGATAAAAGAAAAAAAAAGATAACCTTCAAAAATGCACAAAGATTATATAAAAGTTCAAATGAAAAACTAACAAAATGAGATCATTAGAATACTATATTATCAAAAAAGAAATTAATGAAAATAATGAAGAAAGAACATGAATACATATAAGAATATAAAAAAAAGAGAAGAATTATTATATAAAATATAAAAATGTGAAAGAATGAAGAAAACTTTATTGAAAATAAAGAATAAATAAAAAATATCTAATAATAGTATTATAATAATATTATGTAATGATGATATGTAATAATAGTATATAATAACTTTTGAGAATAGAATTAAAAATGAAGAAATGACAATATAAAAAAACAGGAAAAACTTAATTAAAAATGGAATATAAATTATTGAATAATAATTGGAAATAAAAATATAAAATATCATAAAATAAATAGAAAATAAATAGAAATCTAAAAATAAAAATAACATAACAATAGAAATAATTAGAATTAAAAATAAAATAAAAATTAGAATTAAAGATGGAAATCAGAACAAGAATTAAAAAATAGGAATAAGGAATATGAACAAAAAATTAGAAATAGAAAAAATAATTTACAGAATTAATTGATATTAATTTACTACAAATAAAATTAGAATTTTATTTTATAAAATATAAATATCTTAGTCCTTATAGCAAAAATTATATAAAATGAAATATTAGCTATAAAATATATTATTAATATATTTATATATTACAGTTCATATTATAAGTAATAGTAGTAAATATATTATATTTTTATTTATTTGTTCTAATTTATCCTTCAACTTTATATAATATATATACATAAATTATTAGATTATCCTTAAATATTTCAGTAAGATAATAATCTAAAATACACTTTCTATAATATTTAAAGAAACTTGAAATCTCATATCTTCTGAATTGGATTTTATCTTAATCTTTGTATAGTTCAGATCTTAATTTAATTGAAATTGTGTAAGCTATTTTAAAAAAATATTTAGAAAAAGATTATGAAAATATTGATGTAGAAGAAAAAAATTTCAATTGAATTTTTTATAGCATAATTAAAAAAAAATAAGATGATCTCAATAAATCTATAATAATTAACTATATCAATAATATATTGAATTAAGTTTAAGTATCTATTAATGTAAAAAAAGTATATACTAAATATTAATTAATTATTAAAATTGTAGCTATAAAATTGTATGTATTAAATTAAAAAATTGTATGTCATTACTTTTGATATGGACTGTAATTTGTTACTGTGAAATATTTTATATAGAATAAATAATAATTATTAAAGAAGAATAAACTCTGAAGATAAAATAATATGAATAATAATAACTTAAAATAATAAGAATGAAAAAATAATTTTAGAAATAATAATAATAAAAAAGTACAATCAACTTTCTATAAATGCACTTTATATAAATGTATATCCTGTTTAAATACACTGTTTAGCTTAATTACAAGTTGAAAAATTAATGCTAAATGTATCCTCTTTTCTATATATGATACAACAGTTTTTTGATTTCGTTTATATAAAAATTTCTATATAAATGTATTCACGTGATTTTATGTAATTTAATATAAGTTATATATAATAAATTTTAATTATAAAGTAAATTTTCTAATAAAAGAATCAACCATTAAGTAATTATCTAATAAAGTTAAAGTAACCTCTTGATGAAATAAAAATGTTTTTATTTCGAAACTTGTATAACAAACGTATCTGATCGTATTGATCATTGAGGCAGTACCTTAATTAAAATAGATTTTAGTATTTTTTAATAAATTTAATTAAAAACACAAACTTTCTGCCTAACTTTTTATAACAAATGAACGATAAAATATTATAAACTTTAAATATGGAGTCTAATATGCATCATCAATTCTCAAGAATATAACAAAAAATGCGATTATTATGATCTATTTTTGAAGGATGGTCAGTAATAGCGTTCCAAAAAACTTAAAAAAAATTTTACTTACATCTTAACATAGATATGCTTGAATTTACACTGTTTTGAATAGTACTGCTTGTACCTTCAGGTTTTGTCCTTTTATATCTAACTATTGAGAGT
This sequence comes from Funneliformis mosseae, assembly GCA_910592005.1. Lineage (NCBI taxonomy): Eukaryota > Fungi > Glomeromycota > Glomeromycetes > Glomerales > Glomeraceae > Funneliformis > Funneliformis mosseae. The sequence goes on from CAJVPP010000661.1 coordinate 6,155, forward strand.
GATCTATCGCTTGTCCAACAAAAGCTCTAATTGCATAATCCACGAAATCACATCGCATCGCGATTATGTAAAACAACATTCTCCAAACGCAAAATAATGCTTCTATAATGCCTCCTAAATTCCTATAGTAAATTTGAAATGTAAAAGTACAGAAAGATATCTTGTGCGTGTCAAATAATTTTTCAACATAATTAGAATAATAAATACTTAATTTGTTGGCATCTAATTCATCACAATAAGGCTCGTCTTAATCATTTCTCAACTAGCTGAATCAGCTTTGGCACGATTAGCTGACTGTCACCACCTGCAATTTTAATTCATGAAGGTCAAATAACAAAGATCTTAAAATATTTAAGAATCTCCAATATCTACTTTCAATCCTTGTCAACGATGAATCATGTCTGATCAATCCTTATTTTTTTGTAATTATTCCAGTTCCAGAAGACTCTAAAGTTAGTATAGACATTAGGAACCTAAAATTATATTTAATTATCAATAAATATTATAAGTATCGAGAAGAAACTTACTTCACATTATTTTCCGAATATCAAACCGAGTTTAAAATACCTTTATCTTTTATTAAAATTACAAACTTATCATTTGAACGCACCTAGAACAAGTTCTGTTAAGAATCAGAAATAACCTGAAAGGTTAAAAGTTAGTTAAAAATAAAAGAAAAATGAAATTAAAAATAATCTACTAAATTAAACGCAATGAAATAATAACTATCACAAAACTTGGAACAAAGTCATCACAACTTAACTCGTGATTGTTACAGAAAAATTTAAATGTCAAATACATGAAAATATTCCCGGGGAAGTCCCGGAGAATCAAAACATTTAACTTAATTAAATTTATGTATTATGTATGACATTACAAATTAGTAAATCATATGATCCGGCTATTTATATTATCGCTCAAGCAAATACATATTAAACATAATTTCGCAATTCTCTGAATTGACGCGAATGGCGAATGGCGCAGTAAGCCCAAGAATTGTAACCGAACAATTCTATAATGGACTTTTAATTTATTAATCGATTAAACATTGGCTTGTCAGAGGGAATTTTTTTTTGCAAAACAAACATCATTATAATCGATTTTGCTGCGTGGAGCCACAATGCCAACAAAAACACTTAAATTACCAACGATTTGTTCAAGAAGCAGACTTGGATTAACAAAATAACCTGATCATATTAATTCATTCAATTTAGTAAAATTTTCAATCTTTAAAATTCAATATGGGCGTAATACCTGATAAATGGAATTAAAAAAGCGATTCTAATAAAAAAAATGTTCAATATAAAAAAAAAAAAGGTTAAAAAAATATATCAATTAAATAAAAAAAAATACGAAATAAAAAAAATACATGAAGTTTGAAAGATAAAAATAAAAAATAAAATAAAAAAATTGGGGCAGGACATCGCAGGAAATTTCTTTAAACGGTAAGGGGATTAGCAGCCCACTCGGAAGATATGAGTTAAGCTAATATTGAAAGAAATCTGGCAAGGTATACATTTATTAGAATATTAAAATGATTTTTACAAACAATAATATAAGATAAAATAAAACTACCTATCCTTGGCCAGTTTCCTTGTTCGCTTTCGGGCTCAATTTAATAACGAGTGCTTGTCAAAAAAGAACATGATGCAGCTAAATTGCACATTCTTTTTAGGAGTCGTTAAAAAAGAACACTCTTAACTATGGATTTTAAGAAAATTTATTATATTAAAAAAAGAAATGCTTAGAAGTTAATTAATCATTTAAACCTACAAATTGAAGCTTCATGCATTACGACAGACGCAACCATTTACACCTGAGAGTGACCAAAAATATCTCATAGGATACAAATGATGTGGCAAACTTTGAACGGAGATATCACTAAACGATAATGGGGGATTATGTGTCCTTCTGAAATGATTCTGTTACATATGATGTATTAAAAAAATAAATAAAAACTTACAAAACATTTTTTTATAAAAAATACTTCCGCTAGATGACTCCAATTGAACGTTTTGATTTTAGTTTCAGACAATATTATTTTGAATTTTAGCTATTAACAAAGTTGATAAGAGGTTGTTTTAGTATATTAAAACAGTGACAATTGACAGACTCCGCATTTACTTCAAAAGTGTATTTAAGAATATACTAAAAATCATCTTCCTTCAGATGAAATTAAATACAAACTCACCGTTACGAATTTTTCGTCGTCTTCTATTTATTTGTTTATAAACGTTATTTATATTCTTTTCAATAGCGTATTTCTTTTTAGAACTAGACTAAATATTTTGAAGGTAAGAATCAGAGAGAAATTAAATTTTATGGACGCGTAAATTTGCTTAAATATAAAAATGAGCGTTTAAAATAAACTTTTTCAGTTATAAATGAATCACGTCCGTAATATGTGACAGGTCAAGCCACATCGATGATGCTAAAACCTAACTGTTAACCAAACAATAATAAAAATCAAAACGAGAGGTGTGACATTGTGATTGGCCAATTTTTGCAGATCATTTTTTAATTTAATTTGTACATAAAAAATTTTTTAATATTAACTAAAAAAAAAAAAAAAAATTTCAAATGAAATAAAATTGTTTTCAATCATTAGTTTTCAAAATAATTTAAAAAACTAATAAATTAAGTTCACAATCTTATATATTATAGCTGATTGATTTAAATAATATTATGTTATTTTATTAAAATATTTTAAATAAATTTTGGTTTAATAATAATCTTATTATTATTGAAATTTTATATTTTAATTAATATTTATTAAAGAATATTTTTGATTTTCTTTTAAGTAATTGATTATTATTTTAGTATTATTAATTTTATAAAGTAAACTTTTAATATTTTATAAATATAAATGAATTATATTTTTATATTAAAAATTTTAATTATTATAAAAATAATTACATTAATAATTAGTAAAAACAAAAAAAAAATAAATTATATAATATAAAGTATAATACTTTTTAAATATAATTTAAAAAGCTTAAGAAAATTTATTTATTAATATAAAATAAATTGCATTATTTTATTTATTTAAATTTTATAATAAAATTAGATATTTTGCTATTTATTATACTTAAAAATATAAAAATATCATTATTTAATAAATCTTAATATAATGAATCCAATAAACCAAATTTTTTTTTTTTATAATTATTAAAGTAAATTAAAATATAAAATACTATTATAATACATTTTAATATAATGAATATAATAAATTTTATTAATTATTTATAGTCATTATATTAAATATTATATTTTTATTTTAATATTAATATCTAACAATTTTAATTCTATTGTATTATAAGGATTAACAAAAATTTAACTTTATTAATATTTTTAACTTTTTCAATATATTTAATATTTTATATTTTATTTATATTTATCTTATATATCTTATGATATAATATTATAATATATTATCACTAATTTAAAGAAATTCTATATAAATTAATTATATTATATAATCTCTGAAAGTTGTATATAGAAAGTTTGCTAGAAAAAACAGATTTTGAGAATCTTTTAACTAAATTTTAAAACCTTATTATATTTTATTTTAATAACTTTAAAAACTGAAATATAATAAAAAACAAAATTTTATTAAAAAATTTTCAGAGCTTAATTTTTATATAAATTTATATAATCTACTATTTTAATTTATTATCTAAATTTATATTATCATTTATTATATTTTATAATAGTTAAATTATATTATATAATTTGTATATTATTATTTAACATAAATTATACTATATAGGTTGATTGTTAGAAAAATTAAGTTTTAGAAATTTTTTAATAAAATTAAGATTTTATTGTATTTTAGTTTTTGATGTTATTAGATTAAAATATAATAAGCTCTTAATTTAAATCAAAAATTTCTCAGAATTTGATTTTTCTAAAAACTTTTTTATATTAAATAGCTTTAAATAAAAATTTTCTTATAATTGTAATTTATATAAATAAGATAAAAATTTATCTTTATAAATAAAAAAAATAATAGTAATAATCTAAAAGTAAAAAAAAACTTAGAATTTAAGATTAAGAATTACTAAAAATATAAATTCTATAATAAAGTAATCTTTTTATAAACTATATATATATTACTTTTCTTTAATATATCATTTTGTTTTCTGTTTTTATATTTATTAAAATTATTTTACTTGTCTAAATTATAATAAATCTAAAGTTAACTATAATAAAACTTATTTTATAGTAATTTAATAATTTTACATATTACTTTTTATTATTAAGTCATTATTATCCTAGATTTAACAAATTAAATATATAGTAAAAAAGTATCCCTTCAAGTATTTTGCAGTCAAATTTGCCTGTGATTTTATTTAATAATTAAATTATTTATAATAATTTTAAATATTTTTAAAATAATTTATTATATTTTTATAATAAATTTTATGATATTATGAACGGACAAATGTGACGCAGCTTATGTGGTGCAGAAGATTAACCGATTTAACATAACTGACATATATGATATGTTAGACATATTTGACATATTTGACATAGTTGACATAGTTGATATATTAGATATAGTTGATATATTAGACATGTTAGTTATATTTTTCTATGTATTTTATTTTATATAAATAAGTAGCTTTTTAGTTCATGTAAAAAGAGAACAGATAGGAACTCAGCAAGATAGTTTTAGTAGTTTTAGAGGCAACTGGTCTACTGCATCACCTTTTAGTTTAATATTTTGTTTCATTTCTTTTCTTTATTTATTTACTTTTATTTTCTTTAATTTTCTTATTCCTTTCTCTTTATTATTATTTTACTTGTGAATAAACATAATATTTACAAATATACCTTACTGGCAAACTGTTAAACTGTAACTTGTTGTGATAATATAAATATTTTAATAAATTATTTGAGTTAAAACTTGTAAACTGTTGAAAGATTACTGCTCAATTAAAAAGAATAAACTGCTTGAATATCTCGTCTAACAGTTATAGTTTATAAGAATTACACGTTAACAATATTTTCTAAGTAAAAATTCAAAAAAAGAATGTAATTAATTAGTGAAATTATAAAGATAAATATATAATAAATTATTATAAAAAAAAGTTAAATTTTTAAATTTATATATCTTATTATCTATTGATCTTAAAATATAAAAATATATTCATTTAATAGGTTTAATAAAGTAAAACTAACAAACTAAATTTTATTTTCTTGTAATTATTAATTAATAAGTTATTTTAAAAATTGATAAAGTAAAAAATTAATATATATTAATAATTATTAATTTTAAAAATTTAAAATACTATTATTAGATAGATTATAATATAACAAATTTAATAAACTTTATTTTATCTTTTTATAATCATTAAATATTAAAATATTATAATTTTCTAAATATTTTATAGCCAATTTATACCTATACTTTAAGGAATAACAGCTTTATACAATCTTTATAATATAAAATAAAATTATATAAATTTATGAATTACTAAACAGAAAATACAAAATATCTAATATTAATATATAATCCTAATAAATTGCAATAGTTAAACAGGATATTTGTGTAGTGATTTTTTATAGTTTATTTAATAATTCAATATGATTTATAATCTTATGATCTAATATATATAATAATATTCAAATAATCAGATAACTCAAATTAATTTAGATTAATAATGATATAAAAAATAAAAAATAACTAAAATAAATAAAAGAAAAATAAGAAATATAAAGAAATATAAATAAAACTAAAGGTAAACTAAATAATTAAATATGTTATATAAGCCAATTACTTTTACTAAAAATATATCTAAAAATTAACTATTAATAATTTAACAGAACTATTCAAGAAAAGATTTTATTACTTTATATTTATATTTAAATTATTACAAAAAAAAATAATGAATATATTTGCTATATTTAATATATTTAATATATCAATTATACTAATTATGTTGAAAATACCAGATATTTTAGATATATTAGATTTGTAGATTATTTGTATTACATATATTAATTATTATACTATTATTAAGAAACTAATTTTAAATTTTATATTATTTTAGATTAATTTACCTAAAATAAACTTAACTATTTAGTATAAAAAACTTAATTATTACTAATTTAAAATTAAATTAATTAGTATTATATCTAAAAGAGAATAAAAAATAAAGAGAAATTGAGGATTAGAAAAAAAAGCAATAGATTTAAAATGTGTTTTTAATTAAAATCTAAGACATTATTAAGAAATTTAAATTTTTGATAATGGTTTAGTACTCTATCCAAAAGATTTAATTTAAAGAAAATTATAATTATAAATAATAGAGAAAAATTTAAAAATTAAGTATTATTAGGATTTTATTATAAATTAACAGCTAAAATATCTAAGAATAAAATTTTAGTAAAATTAATAAAATCTAAATAAGGTTTATCAATTATTAAAAGAAAATAGAAAATTTTAAATCTTTTAGTTATATTAGAGTATTTTATTATAAAGTAAATATATATAAAGTTATTTATTATTAAAAGAAAAAAAAAATAAATATATTTATAAATAAATAAATAAATAAATAAAATCTATTTATTACTGAATTCACTAATTACTAAGGAATTTATTGTTATTATTCTAAAATAATATAATTAAAATAAATAAATAATAAATAAAACATAATAAATTAATAAATAAATAATAATTAACTTATTATAATTATTAGTAATTATTCAAATTACAAATAAAAATTAAAAATAAATTAATTAAATTTAAATAAAAAAAATTAAATTCTAACTAATTTCTTATTACAAAACCACTAATTAATATTAAAAAAATAAATTAAAATTAAATTAAAAATAATATATAAATAAAAAAAAATTAAATTAAAGAACTTATCGCTATAGTCACTAATAACTAATATTATAAATTTTGATTGATTCTGAATATAGGAATTTAAAAATAAATAAATAATATTTAATTTATATATGGGTTGATTACTAGAAAAATCAGGTTCTAGAAATATTTTAATAAAATTGAGATTTTTATTGCATTTTAGTTTTTAATATTATTAGATTAAATATATTAAACTCTTAATTTAAGTCAAAATTTTCTCAGAACCTGATTTTTCTAGAAACCCTCCTATATGATAATTTTCCCTTTCATTTGTTTTATTATCCATTATCTTTCATTATCTTTTACCATTTCTTATTTATTTTACTATACTAACTACTATTTACTGCTTTACTTACTACTTTATTTTTATAGTTGCAATATTTTAAGCACTAGAAATCTATATAGTAATTGCATATTTTAGGACTACAAAGTAGATCTGATGCTAATTTAAGATCCTTAAGATTATAGTTAAATATAAGTTCTAATTAAAACTTACTTACTAAATACTAATCTAAAACTTCTAGATAATACTTCTAAGAGCTAATCTAGAACTACTATTAAATTTGGATAGAAAGATTACTTTTAGCTATATATACTTATGTTACTTTTTTTCTACGCTTATCAATACTAATCAAAATTATTATTACTTCTACCTAATATTAGAGTATATTACACATGATTGAAAAGGCTTAGATATTATCATCCTTATAAAATCTCAAAAGGTAAGTAACTATTATATTCATATTGTCAAAATCATCTAAAAATTGAATTTGACCTCTATTTCAAATGACAGCTTGATTAGATAATGTTATAACAGTGTAATATATTTTATTATTATTATAGCTTCTTTTTAAAGCATTAATCTACTAATTATTAGTTAATCACTTTTTTACTTTTGTAAGGACTCTTGAATTTAAAAATATAAGATAATATTTATTACAGACCTATTAGCAAAAAGTAAGTTTCTATTGATCTTTGATTTCATTTATATCTATATATTCTTCAAATCTAGTATTTAAGCATGATCAATATTAATTAACAGATCAATTGATTAATTATAAATGCATATTAATATATATATTCTTATATTTAGTTATATATGAAATTCTTAAAAAAATTATCTAATTTTATGCATCAAGCTGAGATCTAAACCTATGACTATTAAAGTGTAACATATAATAGAAGCTTAGCTATTAACAACTGAACTAGGATTGCTAATCCTTTTATTTTACTCACCACTCATTTTAACTTTTATTATATATAAAATCTAAATATAAATTAAACTAACAAGTAAAAAAAAAATATTAAAAATAAATATTAAATAATTATTTATCATATCTGAAATTGATAAAGACTTTTTTTTCAATATTATAAAAAGGAAATTTTACAATTATAAAAAAATATTATCAATTAATATTTTAATAATCAATTTAGAATTAAATTTAAATTCAGATCTAACAAATCAGATCTAAATCTAAATCTAAATTTGATAAATTAAACTTAATCTGAATCTGAATCTGAATTTAATGGATCAGATTAGATCAGAATTAGAATCAGAATTTGATTTGACAGATTTAGATTGGATTCAAATTAATCTAAAATTGTGCAGAATACTAGTTTGATTAGATGATAATATAGCTTTAATATATTATTATAGCTTTTATAAAGTATCTAATTTACTAATTACTGTATTCATCTGAAAATAAGCATCATCTAAAAATAAGCATTACTTATTTATATAGAATCCATAAATAAGCATCCCCTTACAATCAAATTTTTATTATAATTTTATAGTAATAAATTTTTATATAAATGAATACTAATATTATAAAAATCTTTTATTATATATATAAAATGTAAACTATAAAAAAAATAAAAATTTACATAATATCTTTGCTAATAATTTTATAGTCATCAATAATTTTGTAATCATTATTGATTTTATTATCATTGTCAATATCATTATTGTCATCAATATCATGAATAATATTAATATCATAATCAATATCATCACTGATACTATAATCAGAAACCTTTGAATCTAAGTCCAAATCGTTGAAAATTTTACATTTTTTAAAGGACCCAATAATAACTTCTGTAGAAATACTCTCCTAAACTCATTTAACCTATAAGTATACATTACTAAAGCTAATATAATGAAGATTTTTTGCTGCAATTTCTTCTACTTCACTATTTACTATTTATTCATATTATTCTTTACAAAGATTATCTTTGAATGGCTTATTTATTAAAATGTTAAGTAGTTAACACACATTAATTAATCTATCTGAAATTACCATAAAATGAATACTACTTTTATGAAACTTTTCTTTAATTGATTTTTTAAGTAACCTCTAAAAGAATCATATATAAGCATTAACAAATCCCTCTGAATTTTATTTTTAACCTATAAATTATTAAGATATTTAACATAACTTACTATCAGATTGCTAAACATCCAACTATTATTCTGAAAACCAAATAATAACTCTGAAAGAAATATTTTCTTTGCATGATATTTGCTTACCTTTAAAAATGCATATTAGAGAGAATTTGAATTCATCTATAGTAAAGCAATAAAATAAATCATTAGCTCATGAGAAATCATTAAATAAAAAATAGAATAAAATATAAATAAGATGAGGAAAATGATTAGAAAAACAAGATTAAAATTGAAAAGAAAAAAAAAAGAAAACAGAAAGAAAAAAAATGAATAATACCTGCAGTAATCATAAAAATGATGATAAATTGATTTTTCTCATTTTCAGTTACTCAGACATGAACTATCTTCTCTTTTTTTAAGCTAACTGTATAAATACTGGTCATATTAAATCATATGGGCATCTCATCTATATTAATAATATTTTCAATTTAAAATATTTTTTGATTCTTAGGTTAGTAATAAAATTATAAAATTTTCTAACAATTCTCAAGTTTTATCAGGCAGTTTTTAGAATATTCTAATTCTTCTATATAGTACAAACTTATACCTTTTCATAAAGTCACAAATCTAGTATTAAGACTAAGGTTATTAGACAAAACCTAGAGGTTTTGCAAGTCGTCTAAATGAAAAAAAGTAAAATTTAGCAAAATTATATTAAAACCTTATTAAAAAATCTACAAAATTCTATAAAAAGAAAAACTATATCAAAGCTTATAAAAATGCAAAACTATATTAAAACTTTAGTAAAAATTTAGCGAAATTATAGTTTAGACATTTTGCTAATTTAAAATAAGTTTAGACAAGTAACCTTAGCTGAGACATTTTAAATTCTTCTATTAAATTACTATAAAGAATTAATAATTCCAGTTCTTTTAAAATTTCAAACATCTTGTTATATATGATTTCATAGGTAACTGTAAAACCTTGTTTTTTTTATTCTATTATTCATGTATAAAGATTTTTTTGCTTTTAAAAAAAACTTTTTGACCAGAACTAATATGCTTACTTATTTTGATTACTTCATATGTCTAACAAATACTAGTATTTATCCAATATTCTACCATAATCAAATTAAGGTTAAAGTATTTACCAGTTTCATTCTAACCATAATTTTTATGTATAAATGATAACTTCTTTTTTTATATAATAGAATATGAATTTTATATATGTTTAATAATTCGCAATATTTTTTTTAAAAAGTAAAATTTGATCAGTATAAATTTCAGAAAATATTTTAGACTATTTATTTTAATTATTCAAAAATAAGCATCCTCATAGCAAAAAAAGGATGTTTATTTTTAGATGAATATAGTATTTGTTAATTACAGTCAATTCTTTATAAATGCACCCCCCTTAAGACTAGATATAAGGGTATATTTAAAGAGATTGTATTTATAGAATATATATAAATCCATATAATACTAATCTAAAATTAAGGTAATACAAAAAATTTATAAATAAATTATATAAAATTTTGTTATAAAGAGTGCATTTACAAAAAATATATATATATAAAATATGTATTTAGCACTAAAGCTTAAGTTGGGATCAGATAAAAAAATATATATATAAAGAATATGTATTTATTGAGAATGCATTTATAGAGAGTTGACTGTACTTTTTTACTTATGTAAAAATCTTTGTTATTTAAAATGTAAAATAAAATCTATTATAGACTTACTAGCAAAAACTAATTTTTATTAATCTCTAGCTTTATTTACATTTATATATTTTCAAATTTAATATTTAAATATAATTAATATTAATCAATAAATCAGTTAATTAGCTTTTAATATAAATTAATATATAGTTCACATATTTAGCTACAATTGTAATTTTTATAAAAATTATATTATTTTATGCTTTAGTTAAGGTCTAAATCTATAGTTTTATAATATAACCTATAAAGAAACTCAGTTATTATTAATTAAGCTAAGATACTAATTAGTATATGATCTTTAAATCTAAACATATAATACAAAAAATCCATATTATATAATAAAAATATTTGTTTTGATTTAATGAATTGATAAATTATTTCTGATTACTTTAAATTTTGTATTAATTTAAATATTATTTCTGAATGTTTAATAAATTCTTTCTGATTTATTTTAAGTCTAATTTAATGCATAATTAAAATATTAATTATGATTATTTAAGTATTATTGTATTGATTTAATGTATTATCAATATATTTTTGAATAATATATAAAAAATTTATATAAATAAGCTTAATTATTTTCACTTTTTAAAATAATTTTAACATAAATTTTATATTTTATAATCAAATTATTTAAATATTTTTAAATACTATTATGAGGATTTTGTAAATTCAATTAAAATCATAAAAAGTATAAATTAAATTATGATAATTACTCAAAGTATCGTAAGTGAAAATTCACAATAATGTCAAAGATTATTCTCAATATAAAATATATATGATAAATATAAAATAAATATAAAGATATTTTAAAAATTACACTTAAGAAACTCTAAGTTAATATAGTAAATCAATACACTATTATATAATAAATTTATGAATAATAGTTAAAGTAATTACATATAAATACAAAGGATTCACAAATAAATTATAAATAGTTTCTAATAGTTGCAAAAAATAAGTTTTTTACTTGATTTATTATACTTCTTTATTAATATAATAATAAGTTCAGAATCTAAATAATTAATATCTTATTAGTACTAAAACTTAAAAAAATACAGGAATATTTATCATATTGAATAATTATTAAACTAAACTAAAATAAATATATCTGATAGAAATAAAGTTAAATTATTATTAGAAAATAAAGTTGCTATATTAATAAAGATAATTAATAGATTTTCAGGCAATAATATTAACATAGAAATTAAATAGACTGTTATATTAGAAATTAAATTAATATTTAAGATCTATATGAATATCAAAATAAACTAAATTGACAAAATTGATTTATATGAAAATAAAAGTATTAACTGATTTACATAAAGGATCTTTAAAGAAATAATATAGACAACATGATCATTAAATAATTTTAATAAATCTTTACCTTTATAATATCAACAAAATTGTCTTAAAAATAAAAGTAATATAAGTTAAATTTATTAATTAAATAAATAATTTTTCAAATGATAAATTTATTTTATATAATAGAAACTTAACTGCAAAATCAATTACAAAAATACTTATAATTAAAATAAGTTGAAAAAAGTTGAATGTAAGTTGAATCTTATTAATCAACCATTCAACTTTTTAAATGATAAATTTTATTTTTACTTTTCTATAATAGAAAAACAATTGCATCATTTAAAATAATAAGAAAAATACCAAAAATATTGTAGTCTATTTTTAGAATTACAAAAGGTCTAGCTTTAAACTATTCTTCTATTAACTAATTAACAAACTAACTGAAATTTCTTCATAAATTACATTATAAATCTTAAAGAATAAAAAAAAAGTAAAAAGAACTATTTGAATTAGTAGCAAATTTATAATAATAATTGAGTATATGAGGTAAGTAAATAAAATAAATTCTAAATTTGAATCTATTTGTATCAATAATTTAATTTATTAGAAAAAATTTTCATATAAAAATCGCTAAATAATTGTTTATAAAAAATGATGAATGAATTGTGAATTATGAGCAGTTACTTTTACTCTAAATACTTGCTGATAAATAATACTTTTTTCCTGAAATCAGTAAAACAAATGAAGAATATTGCCAAAAATTTGTTATTATTGTATATAATTATTTATAATAATCAGTTAAGATTTATTATATTTTTATATAATTTAACATTTTTTTATTTCTTTTTTTAGCTTAAATATCTTTTATGAACTTTACTTGATTCTAGCATTGTATCATCATTTTAAAATGAAAATACAATGATGATTTATAAATGCTATAATCGACTACAATCTGCCAATACATCTAATAGTCATATAAAGTCAATTAGTCATGGTTTATGATACTAAAATTAAAGCAGGTATTACTGCCTAAGAACATATAATAGAAATTGAAGAATATACAGAAGTTAGAAGGGTATCATCTGCTGGCAAAAGTTATGAAAATTTTATAATAGATAATGACAAATAATTGATGAAAATAAGATCTATTATTTTATTATATTTTACATTTTTTTTATGATTATTTTTTTTTTTTTTAATATTATATTTATTATATTTTACATTTTTTAAATAATTCTGAGGATTTTCGGAGGGAATAGATTATATTTTTTATTATTTTTTAGTACCTTTACTTTTTTGGATAACGTTGATAATAAAAATGAATATATAAAATATTTTCAAGTGATTTTAAGAGGGTAATAGATTATATTTTTTACTATTTATTTATGATCTTTGAATATAAATCTTATTTTTATTATTTTATTATTATTATTGCTTCGATAGATTGGTTTATATGACGAAATTCGTAGTGAGTTTTTTTTTCTAACGAGAATTTTTTGTAGCGACGTTACAGTAAACGAGCATCAAGAAGCTTAAATATTTGACCGGAATTAAATTCGTTAATTCTGGCTAAGTTTTTTTTAAAACCTTTGAATGTTTAGTTATCTTTGCGGTTAAATTGATTAAACGAAAATCGTAGATCGGCAATGTGTTACATCATGAAACATTGAATTGTTCATATTTGAGCCAATAACAAATCGTTTTTAATTAATTACAAAATTCATTGTGTTGTTTCGTTTTAATTAATTAATTAAACTCATTGTATCGTTTCCATTTTAGGTTCGAATTTCGAATTTGCGACTATTATGTACTACGGGGTTTTCCCCTGGCATTTATTATAAGTTTTAGAATATTGATCACGAGTTATAATCATTTATTCATAAATGTTCTACAGGGTAGAGGTTGGAACCGACAAAAAATTCTTTAACCGGTTATTAACCGGTTAATAACCGGTTAAAGATCGTTACAGCTAATTTCAAAAGTCACGGGACAGCCGATAATATCCGAGACATTTTCCGAGAAAATTTTTAAGGATTTGAAAAAGCAAACCACATTTTATATGGGTAAAAAAAAATATGTCGCTATATTCGGAACACTGATCCGAACGTAGCGATAATGTTTTTTCTTCAATAAATTCTATACCGAGTTTTACCGAGTTTTTTTATCGATCTGCAAAATGATCGTCCGTCCCGTGACTTTTGAAATTAGCTGTAACCAACCTCACTATATAATTTATGATTAAAAAAATTCCTCGATGTTTGAGTCTTTTAATTAGATTTAAAATCTTATTAAGTTTATTAGAGAAATTAATTACCCAAGTATTTTATTGAAATGTCTGTTAATTCTATTATTTCAATTTCAATGTTATAAAATTTTGTTTTGCATCTTTTGTATGCCTTGTATAAGAAAAATACCGTCAATAAGATAATAACAATGCCACCAATAATAAATATGCTATAAGATTGTGGCTCAGAAAATGGATTAAACTCTGTTGTCCAACTATACCCTGTATCACTAATTTCTAGCAACAATACATCATTCTCCATAGTATTTTGATCATAACCTTTCCCTATCAAGCTTAGAATTAATAATATATTTTACGACGACATTAATCAATAAACAAAAATCAAATGTGATAATTACCGAATGCTATCACCATGTAACTTCCAATTCGATTTGCAGTATGAAAATGTCGAGATCTCGGAGGTTTTCCAGTAACTTTTGGAATACTCCATTTGAAATTATTGAGTTCCAAATTATAAATTGAATCTTCTTGACTAAAACCGGAAACCGTTTCGTTTTTCCCCCCAAAAATTATCACCTGTTGACCTTTTAATCCTATGATAATGGCAATATTAGAAATCTTTTTTCGAAATTTTACGATTTTGACTGAATAACTTACCAAGCACAGCAGAAAAGCCATACCTGTTAGAAGGTATTGACCCACTAGTTCCCTTTAAATAATAATTATATATCAATATTCTTTATCAAAGATGATGATAATGTCATATTTAACTTACCCTTGAACTCCATTTATCACTAGTAGTATTATATAAGAAGACCTAAAGAAATGGGCCTGTTACAATCAATTAATTATTATTGGAAAAATAAAAATATACATATTAGAAAATAATATACCTGACTCAACGATGAAGATTTCGGACCTCGTCTACCGCCTAGTTCCACATATAATTGTGAATAGCGTAAAATAATTGTTTCCTTTCTTTTTTTTTTCTGAATAATTTCTGCTCAAAACAATTTTTTTTAATTAATTACTTACCTAGATACATAATATTTTTATCAAGTAAAAGAACTGCTCCATAATCCATTCTTGGATCAGGCCCATTTATTGAGCTTGCAATCCCCCATTGTAATGTTTGTAAATTTAAATAGAGCATTTCATTGACAGTTCTTTCCTTTTTCGAGAATCCACCAAATAAGTACATTATGCTATCACAATTAATTGCAGTTATTCCCGACCTATGCGGATAACTTTCATTAAGTTCATTCCATCTATTATCTATCGTATCATAAATATAAATCAAGGACATCCTTTCACTCTTGAAATGACTTCCCCCATATAAAATTAATGTCTTATCATCAACACCTTTAACGGTGGTGGCTCCGGAATGTGCCGGAACATTATTATCGTTTGTCATGTCATTCCATGATAACTCTTGAGTTGTTTTGAATTTAGTAGAAAAATCCAGACTAAAGAACCCTTTACCAACAAATTTCATATCTTCTTCTGCAAAGATCACATTTCCACCTAAAATGTATAGTTTATTATTGATAAATGTCGCTGTATGATGTTTTCTTTGCAAGGGCAAAGTTTTATTTTGACAGTTTACTTGAATAATTAAAATCCATAATACAACATATATCGAATTCATGCTCGCCTTTGACGCTGTTTATTAAATCAATTAATAAATTGCGGTAAAGATTGCTTTTTAGTTTTTAAAATAAAAATAAAAATAAAAAAAAAAGAAAGTAAAATAAATAATAAAATAAAATAAAAGGAGCAACATTGAAATAAAAAACGTTCGGTTAAATTCTCGGGAAATTTCCAAGAATGCATTACATGCCAAGCCAAGCATAGCATTTAGTCCCTGCATTACAAAATTCCGAAACCATGACGATCGATCTAATTTGGAAATAATTACCGATGAAAAATAATTTAAATTGAATGCTCAAGGTAACTGTACTTTTTTTTCCAGCAAATTTAAGCATCTATTGAATATATAACAAAAAAAAATGGCTCTCGAATATATCGATCAAAAGATTAAAAATGGTGATATTACTTTTTTTGAATACGAGGAATTCAGTAAAGTGGAGAAAGTTTGTAAAGGAGGATTTGGAATTATAAAAAGTGCTGATTGGGAGAATCGTGGGATTAAAGTAGCGTTAAAAACTCTGAAAAATAAACCTTCGATCAATGAGGATAGTATGAACAGATTTCTTAAAGAGGTAAAGTCATATCATTATGTGTGTGATCAAACGCTTTGAAATTAAATTATCTTAATGTTTACGCTTTATATTTAGTTAAAAAACTTGAGAAAAGTTAGTTCACATCCCAATATCAACAGATTTTTCGGAATTACAAAAGGTTGACATTTTTTTTTTTCAGAGTTTAATTTATCGTTATTATGCTTAACATCTAATCGATTGATAATAGATCCAATAAATGATTATGCAATTGTTTTGCAATATGCTCATCAAGGGAACTTGAGAGAATATTTAGAAAAAAACAAAAATAAGTTTCAATGGAATTTTAAATTTCAGATGGCTTTAGATATTGTTTGCGGATTAAAGTATTTGCACGCAGAAAACATTATTCATAAAGATTTGGTAACTATTTTTTACATTTTACTTGAATTATGTATACAACATTATTTTCAAAATTTAACATTTATGATTTAAAGCATTCAAAGAATATATTAGTCAATGATAATCGATTAATTATCGCAGATTTTGGATTATCAAGACAAATATCAGAAACTGAATCATCTGTTTCCGTATGTGGATTGTCCGCATACATCGATCCGCAAAGTTTTAAAATTGATTACTATAGAAGAGATAAAAGGTCAGACATTTATAGTTTAGGTGTTTTGTTATGGGAGATTTCGAGTGGACATCCTCCTTTCCAGGGAATACAAGAAGGTACCATAATATACCAAATTATTTCTAATGGCCTTAGAGAAGAACCAATCAAACATACCCCACCGGAATATCGGCAAATTTATCAAGAATGCTGGGATGAAGATCCTAACTTAAGACCTAATATCAATGAAGTTTACAGCATATTAAAGCAATTAGAATTACAATGCGATGGTGGTGAATTAAGAGATGAAATATTCGATGCATTACATGAAATTATTCATGCATATTTAAATAATAATAGGGTTGGGTTAAATAATCTTCTTAAAGAGGCTTTAGATAAACATGAATCAAAATCACGAGAAATTTTTAAATTTCTCATGGATGATCCAACGATAAAACATTACGAGTTAATAATTGGAGTGTTTTATGGAAAAGGTTTCGGAGTATGTCAGGATGATGAGAAAAGCTACAAGTGGATCGCAAAAGCAAGTAAGAAAAATGATATCGATGGAGATTGTGAACTTGGGAGTTGTTATTACAGGGGATATGGCATTGAGAAAAATCTTGAAAAAGCAGTATCATATTATCAACATGCAAGTAATGGAGGATTGAACGTAGCTCTATACAACCTTGCAATTTGTTATGCAAATGGTTACGGCGTACGTAAAAATTTGTCGGAGGCATTTAAATTATATAAAAGATCTGCTGAGAATGGGTATATACTCTCTCAAGTAATTGTAGCAAACCATTATAACCTGGGAAAGATCGTTCGAAAAAACAAAAGTGAAGCATTAAAATGGTATAAGTCATATCAAATGAATAACGGTGTTATTAATGTATCAAGACACATTGAAATTATAGAAAAATCTTTGGTAAAGAAAATTTTTTTTTTTTTTTTTATCAAGTATTTGCAATGAGTGAATATTAACGATTCAGCTTAATTAATAGATCAAGGAAGGAATTCATAATAAATTAAAAAGAAATATAAGCCGCCGTTTAAAATTTCGTCGGTTTCAGAAATTTGATATTAAAAATCCTCATGTATTTATTTATTGAATTTATTTTAAAAATGACTCGCTTAGCTTTAGAAAAATCTGTACCTTTTTTTTTGCATTTTTTCAACTAAATAAAATAGAAAAAAATTAATTTGTATCTGGTAAGAGATATGATGCTAAATATTTTACATAATCGTTAATTTATACGTACATGTACTGTAAAAATAAATACATTTAAATCGCGAGAAAATTTGAAAAAGAGTAAAAATCTAAATTTGATTTATTAATAATTCAAAAACTTGGGTATGGCTATATAAATAATCGTTATATTTTTTCTTATTTTAACAAGATATTTTCTTTCTAAAAAATTATAGATCAAATATTAAGTCCGTTGTGATCAAAATTATCTAATTAAAAAGAAAAATTCATTATAGTCTTATTTTTATTAGTTTAAAATATTTTAATTAAAATATTATTTATTAGACGTTATCACTAAAATTATTGCTCTTGATTTTTAAAAAAGTTCAGATTCTGATAAGTTTCCTTTGAATTTCATAATAATAAATAATCAGTTTTTGGCATAGAAGATAATACTGAAAAAGAAAATGTGTTTCTGGATTAACATCACTCAATTGTCATTGTTTATATTTCTATAGACATTTGTTGCATGTAAACACATTTTTCATGAAATAAGTATGGTAGGTAGTTTGATATTATTGACCGGCGAAATCTATGTAAGATTTCAAGGAATGTGAGGAAAATAGATTAAAATATATTAACATTATTGAATTATTAATGATTAGAACAGTAAAAAATAGGAAGCTGAAACTTACTGATGAGTTGCGTTTCAAACTTTTGAAAGTTTTTAAAATAATTTCAAACGAATATCGAAATGATTTCGGATATTGAATATCAAAAATCATTTCGAAAAATATATATAAAAAAAATATTCTCATACTAAATTAAAATGTGATCGATCAAAATTCTTTAATTTTGGCCAATTTGTAATTTTAGAACCGGCCAATTTTATATCAGACTTAATGAAGTTACTAAAATTTAAACTTATATAACTTATACTATAGTAATGCGACTTAAAAAAACTCGCTGTTATATGAAAGAATATTATTTAAATTACAATTTTACAGAAAAAAATTTAAAATATATTAATTAATTTTTTTCTATTAATTCAAAACACATAATAAAAAGTGGTAGCTTTAGTTTGCGTGCACCATATTAAAAGTTTATCATGTGATTATAAAGTTTATAAACTGTACTTTTATTTATAATTCCTTCCTTACAACTTATTAGTTTCATGCAGCTTCCCAAGCAATACATTGTGCTGAAATTGTTTCTCAAACTAATATTTTTGATGGGCTAAACTTCACTTCAAAATCTGCTTCAGGTGCTAAATATAGAATCGATATATTTCCAAAAAAATCTTTTATTTTTGTTTCTTTCTCAATAGGTAAACTTTCTCAATCCTTCAAAACTTTAGAATTATCACTTATTTTACATGTATAATAGGCATTTGATGGAGTTAAGATGATTTAGAAATTAAATGTGATTGTCGTATGATTAGGTCGGGCAAAGAAAATTTTAAATTTTAGATAAAATTTTAAAATCGACACGGGTCACCCGGTTTTTTTTTCTTCTCATATGTAAGTTTTTTCTATTATACAAATACACAAATGAAGATAAATTTATGTAAATCTTTTTTTCGCCACTTTCTTTTTAAACAAAATGATATGCCCGATTTTATTATGTAAGATCACATAATAAAAATTTTACTATAAAAAAAAAAATCTTGAATTTTCGTAAACTGATACGGCTGAGTCACAAAATCTGAAAATTTACTTTGTACGGCCTTGTCCCCTTAAAGATTTAATAAACTCTGGGTTTCCAGGTCGATTTTAAAATTTCAATATTACGTGAACCAAAAAATGGCCTTAAAATATTAATTATGTATTTTCGAATACTTGAATTTTATTTATTTACAAACAAATATTCGAATATACTATTTCCAAACGGAAACCAAAGGATTTATGATGAATATTGGTAGGTTGAAGAAAGGTACTATTGAAAGAACAGAAGCATATACTGTATAAATTCCTAGAAACATCTTTAAATAATAAAGCATTAATAACTATAAAAAAAAAGAATATTAAAGATGTCTTCGTAGGTTTATTTATTACAGAGGGTTATCAAAAGTTTCCGAACGAATTTTTATGCAATATAAAATGCTTAATTTTTAAAATTCAACTAAAAAAACTTTATTAAACTTTATTTTAAGCTTATCAAAACCTACATTTTGTATTATTAAACTAGTATTTAATTAGGCCACCTTCTGCCGCAATCACCTCTTGAATTCGTGCTGGCATACTATCAACTAAATTTTCGATCAGACATTTTGGAATTGCTTTCCATGCATTTTTAATATCCCTTTCAAGTTCAGCAAGGTTGGTTGGATTTTTCTTTTTATTTCTGATTTTCTTTTTTACTTCAGCTCATAAATTTTCAATTGGGTTAAGGTCTGGGCTTTGAGCGGGCCAAGAAAGAATGTGCAGATTTTTTTCTGCACAAAATGATGATGCAACCTTTATTTTGTAGAGTCTAGCATTATCTTCTTGAAACAAACCATTATTTCTTAGAAACATGCGTTTTATTGTAGGAAAAGCATATTTTCACAGTATTTCAACATGAGTAGCTCCGGTTGCTGATCCATGTAGTACAATCAGTCCCATCCCTTTTCGTGAAAAACAACCCTAAAACATGCGGTTTGGACTGTGTTTAACTGTGGCTGAAACACAAGAGAGTGACCATTCATCTTTTGGTTCTCTCTATACTCTGCTAGTACGACTTTGCTGAAATTGAGTAAAGGTCGATTTATCACTCTATAATACTTTTGCCCAATCATATTTTGTCCAACTTTCATGTTCTAAACACTATGCAAGTCGTGTCTCTTTATTTGCTAGTGAAATAAGAGGTTTTCATTGTGTAACACAACTTCTTAGTCCAAGTAAATGAAGGGTATGACGAATGGTAATTTCTGAAACATTCTGGCTTGTTTTTTTTCCATAGTTCTTTTATTCCAGTAGCACATAATCGTTAATTTTGTGCTTTTTTGCTTGTTACCAAACATTTAAGCTGATAGCGATTCGTGATGTTGATCAGATATGGTCGTCTGGGGTGAAGCTTAGAATTAATAGATCCAGTTTTGGCATGCCTTTTTAATGTTGTTAGCTTGATATCTGTAAACTTAAGCGATAAACTTTTAATTCAATCCGTCAAATTAAATACAAGACAATATCACAATCATGCCTATATGAAGACACGACAAAAAGCAATAGTAAATAAATTTAATGATTCCTTTATTGAACTCTTAGTTTATCCTAAAACCTCAACTTGAGTTACTTTTTGACTCAAGGGAAAATACAAGATATTTACATAAAATAAAATAATATAAAATCAACTATAACAAATATAATAAAGAGAACAAATAATATAACTATAATAAATATAAT
>CAJVPP010000662.1:0-28051 GCA_910592005.1 Funneliformis mosseae
TTTAAAATAAATTTATATAAACTTTTTATTGTTTTGCATAAAAATTTTGAGTTTAATATTGGGTAAAAAAGTGTTCAAAAACTTTTGGCGGAGGTCTGTAGAAGCAATGTAATCATTATAGAGACACAAAATGAAAAGCTGCTAACATTCTTTTTGTAAAAATAAAATTTTTTGATTTAGTTAATTAATTTCATTTTCATTACTAAAAAATAAGACTGGAGTTTCAATTTTTCCTATAAACAAATCATCTAAAAATAGACTTTCAAAAATCTGTCATATAAAAAGAAACATATTGGATATTTATGTAATATGATTTAGCAAAGTAGGATGCATATTGTTATCCTTTAATTTTTTTATTCTATAATCACTATAAAAAAAGGTTACTAAATATCCATTTAAATACAAAGTTTAATTTGTAAAATACATTTACTGACAAGTAAGACAATCAAATTCCATTCCTTTATAATTTGATTCTTCATAATTAAAGCTTTTGATTTCAGAAGTAATCTTTGCAGTAACCTAAAATTTATTTAATATATATCTATATCCTTTTAATGTTTATGTGAAAGAATCACCTCTAAGCTGTTGAATTGTGTCAAATAACTTTTCTAACATATTTTGTGATTTTCAATGTGATTCAACGGTTGAATTTAGATACAAGATAAAAATTTCTTTTATCATTTCCAGAAAACTTTGAATGGATAAAAGTAGATCAAACTGATATTGCAGTGAAATCCAGTTTATTTTGCTGGTTTTTTGCTTATCTTTAATTATAAACCAATTATGAATATTTTTTAAGGTTTAAAGACGAGAATCATCAAAACCTTTCAAAGGTTTCTTACTATGAAATATTTGGTGATAAAGATATGAATGATATATAAATTCTTAAATAAAATTTGTTATTATTGTATCTTCTTAAATATTAATAATTTTTTATTACTATCATGTACTCTAGTTCTGGCAAATATTTTTTTTAATATATCTATTACTTTTATTGCATTTTCAATATCTTTTGATAAAGTATATTCTGTAAGTTTGACATGCATTTTACTTCAAGAAGTTAAAAAATATGATGCCTGGTAAGTTTTGTGATTTTGGCTATTAAATTTTTAGTAGTATAATCGTAAATACTTTAAATATAATACCAGTTAACTTCCTTTCCATTTATTATGATTTTTCTGATATTTTTTTGACCTTGGCCTTCTCTAATATAACTTTTTGATAGATTATTCTAAAGTTTAGAAAGTTAACTGTATAATTATTTTTAACACGCATGTTTTTATTTTTCATCAGCTTACCTATATAAAGTTATCAAAATGGTCACTGATCTCTCTCTTAACAGAAAGTGTCTCAAATCGATTGATATAAAGAAAAAACTTTGTGCTATTTGTTCTTCTTCACATTATAATGCATTATCTTAATCTAAAAGAAGACGTAACCTTAAAGATCATAATACTCAATATTTATATCGATGATTTCAACCAGCACAGTTCAATAATTACACTGCTCCTAAAAAATAATCACGAAGAGATGCAATAAGAGACAACTTTTTCTTTTTTGAAGTGACACAATTTTTATTATAATTTTGAGAAAAATATTAGCATACAACATAATCCCATACTCTTCTCAACATATGCTAACAATTGATAGCTTAATGCATCTTTGCTTTATTGATGTAAATAAAAAATTACATATTGCAGTTATACTGCGAAATAATAACTTTTACTGCTATCAATGCTTTCTTTCACAATCGAATGGAGAAGTTCTTCTGAATGCTTGAAGTGGAACTAAGGAATGGACCAGTACATTTCTCCAAGTGCTACTTGCAACAAGATTAATATCATTATAGCATGTGATTGTTGAATATTTTGCAAGTTCTCCAGATCCTGCACCATAAACGCCACATAAAGTGATGCTATGTCTAACCAGCCAGAAGAAATAAAATCGTCTACAGTTGCCTGTGATCTCTTAAAATTTACAAATGATCAGTTTTATTAATCTTTCTGTAATATAACAAATAGATGAATCTACAAAAAGGCAAAACAATGTTATCTATCTTGTAAACAAGTAAGCGTTTGATTAGTTTACTTTAAATTTTTTTTTAAAAAAACCAACACTCACTAAATCTCTGTTCCAATAGTTGATTTCCGGAATCGACAAAGGTAAGTGATTTTCTTTAATTAGAAAGAAAGAAAAATTTAACACACTGATCCCGATCTAAGCAATAAAATCTCCGGAATTACAAAATGATAAATGTTTGGTCATATTATCATATTTTATACGTATGGTTCAATAGGGAAATAGGGAATAAGAAGCCTTTAGACCAGAATAGAACAATTGTCTCATGTCCTGAGTCATTGGTAAAGTCACCATGATTTCCATTAGTTTAGCAGTCAGAATATTTCCCTACAAATATCGAAGCTTTAGTTTTTTATTAAATGTTTATTTTCTTGCAGCTTCCATAGGTCTGGAGTTCATGAGCGGAATAAGTAAGATCCTTTAGAATGAAAACATAGAAAATTCGAAATCGGAAGTTCGATTTCCATTGCCCTTGCCCTTGTCAATATATAGGTTCAAGCAATGGTCGTACCATAATACATTCAAATAAATCTCTGCAATACCGTTTTGCCAGAAATGAAAAATGATTATGAAGGAAAAACTTGATTAAATGAATAAAATTTCATCATATATTGAAAATAAAGATTAGATTAACAGTAGCGTTAATGCATCTCTGATAATCATTTACCAAAGATTAACTTGGGTCCATATTTTATTTAATAAAGGATTTGTAACAATTTTTTTTTTTTTTTGCTTGAAAATGCTCCATTGTTCTGTTTTTTTTTGTAATAAATAAAGTCATAATATGATGGGTTTTGTAGATATAATAAATAATATGTTAAAAATCGTATTTTGAACGACGTGTACTCCAAAAAAAAAAGCTAATTTGACGATCGAAAATCACTTTTCTATGAAATACCGTTTTTATTAGGCTTTAGGCCATTGCTGCCATAATCGAAACTTTGAGGCCTGAATACTTTACCTAAAAAAGGGTGCACACTAAATGATCTTGAATTAACAATAGAACGAAGCGTCAATTGCTCTTTTTACTGTAACGAGTCTTCTCACATGTTAAGTTGTACGAAAGGAACGCGTATTTTTAACTAATATCGATAATTTAATATAGAGGGAGTTTGGGTTTATTGTGATTTGTACTGAACCAGAATAGTATGACATTTACTAAAAAATAATGTACATTGCGATTTCTTCTCAGAAAGCTTATGCAAATAAAGGAAGTGGTAACTTTCATTATAAATAAGGTTTATTTTGATATTAGAGAGAAATGCGAGTTCAGACTTTGACTTCAAAAATTTTAAAAGCTTGGAATTTTCAATCGAAGAACCAGACTTATTTAAAGCCAGTTTTGTAAATTATCTGCTTTTACAATAGTGTAGAGAGAGAGAAATTAAAGAAACAAAAGATTCAAAAATAAGTTATTTTTCCTATGATACATCGACGATCAATTGTTATTTTACAATAGCAGTTAAATTTTTTATTATTTTTTGTTTATTATATCTATCTTTTTATTATTGTTATTATTATATTTAGGTTTTTATTTTAGATTCAATTATTTTTAATAGTTTTTTTTTTATTATTATTTTTATATATACACTACCCTGAAGAAAGTATCCGGGCACAGTTTTTGTGAATTGTGGCTTAAGTTTATAAGGCACATTTTCTAAATTATTTTGACATGCAATTATTCAATTTTTAATCAAGCACACCTTGTCAGAAAGATCTCGGTGAGGCGAGTATGATAGTTTTAATTTTATATTTCCATAATCAGTATTTTATAAGATATTCGCATTTATATATTTCAAAGTCAAAGATTGGTATTTTATTGTTTTATAAAAAAAAATTTCTTAATGCATTTATAAAAAATTTGAAGAATAATGTTCTAGATAGGATAGAAAAAAATTATTAACAATATTGTTAGCTCAAAGTTATTAAATTTAAAAAAATAATAATAATTTTTTGGTGCACGGATACTTTTTCCAGGGTAGTGTATTAAATAATAAATTATTTTTTTTTTGTGGGAAACTGTCGGAAAATCAATTTTACTTTTATATACTCACTCATTTTTATTTTTCCCAGCAGTATCATATTACTATATTATTTATATTATTTTAATTAAAATTATTTAATTATAATAAAACTTAAGTATTTATATAAAAAAATATTTGGTTACAAAAATTAAAGATTTATTAGCACATCATCAAATAAATGATCGTAATTGAATTTACTATATATTAAAAAGTATCGAGTTTAAAGTTTTTAATTTGAATATAATACAATCATAATATACTCTTCGATAATTAAATATAAAACCAATACTTTACACTGGCTCAGAGAACAAATCATCAAAAGATCGATATATAAAACGAACTCATATGATGTGACTTAAACAGATGTAGTAAAATTATATTCCAAGACGATGATAATAAATGAAGAGAATTATATATACCGTATATATATATTAAATCAAACTTCTACATAAAATGAAACTTTCCTTTTAATTATCCATTATTTTAATATCTGAACATTGAGTTTCTATAATATTAGGAGTTTGCAAAACATCTATTGGTGTTTCTTCCCCTTCGTTAAAATCACCTTGAGGTTTATAATCTTCAATACTATTAGCAATGTCATCCCAAAATTTTTTTAAAGCCGTTTCATTATTACAAAAATTTTGGAATTCTGATAACAATTGATCGGGATTAGGCGCAAAGTTGAAAGGATTTTTATTGGCAGATAAAGAGGACGACGTATGAGTAGTATATATTCTATTGTTAACCCATAAGAAACCTTCACCGGGATCACAAATTTGTATAAAAGCAACACCGGACCTATGAATATATTGAGAATATTTATATGGAGTTTTATGATAAGAATAAATGATTTCAACTTCTTTTGGAAATCGATTATCGGCTTCCACATCCAATATAAATTTAAAATGTTTAACTAATTGAATTTCAAAGTATAAATTTGGATTAATTTCAGGGCTTAATTTCTTTCCCAACTTTTCTAATGTAGGCGGTAAAACCGATAATTTTATTGACGTTGGGGATTGAAATGGATTATTATCTGTTAAACTCATGGCCTGTTCAACGGGTGCTTCAACCAATTTCAACCCATACTTTTCGGCATTTCTGCTCCATTGTTGTAATAATTCTTCAATTAACCTCGCGGTACATCCGAGCCAATTTAATTGAAAGTGATAACAATTTTCCACGTTATAAATAACGTCATAATGTAATGTTGCCGTTTCTCTTCTGTCACTCTTCTTTGCCGGATCAATATCAATATGCATGGCTTTTGTGAATTCAATTTTTTGTGGTTTTCTTGGTTGATTTAAAGTGGTAGGAATGATCTCTTCGACTTTTTCGGAATCTTTTGTCGTGTTCTTCGTCTTGGAAGTTCCAAACCATCCTTTGGTCTGTCTTCTAGGTGCGTAATCTTCTTTAATTTGATAAAAATAATATCCATCTAAAAATCGATGCCTTCTTGTACAATGTTCATATAATCCTCTGTCTAATAGATCATTACCGAATGCAACAGCGTCAGCTCGAGTCTCAATATCCGGAAATTTATTTATTAACCAATCAACAAATTCGTTTCCAATGATCGCATTTTGATATGACCTAAAACGCCATCGACGATCCTTAACGATCCCTGTTGCGGGATTCATCATTGCATGAGCAATTTTATCCAACTTGGAATCTTTTGTAAGTCTCTCATCTGTCGGATGTACCGATGATCTTCTTGGATATAACCCTTCAGGAGTAATAACAAAAATTGACAAATCATCGGTTGTTGGTTTCAGGTGAGGAGTTTGACTTTCTTTCTTATTGTCAATATTAGTTTCCATTTTGTCATGCGAAAGGGCTTTATCAAAAAGTTCAAGAAATTTGTAAACACCATTTATTCGAACTTCCTCCTCATCAAATTGTTCATTTCCCGTCTTTAATTGATTAGCGGGAACAGATTCCGTTGGAATTAAAATGAATCTTGTCCTCCAGAATTTTAAGGGTTCTAAAACTAAAGGCTCCAAGAGAACATCCTGATATCCACAAACCAATTGATCCACATAATTCCATTTATAATCTATATGTGGATAAGTAAACTTTACAGTTCTAGGTTCATAAGATTTTTGACATTTAGGCCAAACAACACAAGTATATGGGATTGGTGTTGATTCGTATTGAATCTTTCGTACGTATCTTTTGACCTCAATGGTTGGCCCTGAAGGATCATAAGTCAATTGGTGAACGTGACGTCCCATACTAAGATAATATTGATTTGACGTTGGGAATGATTGATCTTTCCAAATTTGTGATTTGATCTCAGGACTCCTTGAGAAATTATCCAAAGGGTTGACGACCTTTGAAGTGTTATCAACGATACAACCATTTGAAACGATCAATTGATATCCCTGAGATAATCGTTGGGAGATCATTTCGTTTAATAAAACTTCCGTTTTGCTTTCTTCCGTGACATTGTTATTATTCTCTTGATTCATTGTGAAAACATCGGAATCAATAGAGATCGTATAAGCATGCTCTTCATATGCTCCATGTTCATTAAATGGGGGACAATAATCAGTTGTCAAAGGAAGGCAAGCAGGAGTGCATAAAGAATTCCATTTCATTGTATTTATTGATAAATGTTTTGGAAATACATGTTCCCACCTACGAAGGTGTATACTCATTCCGTGACGATGTTGAGATTTTGAAGGATTACAAGGGTTAATCAAAGTCTGACGTGAATTTTGACGAGAAGAAACAAATTTCCCCGGGGATTGTTTAAAAAAGTATCTTCCTTTTTCACTGCAATAAGATCCATCGACAAAACTTCCCTTTGGTGATTGTGGAGAATCTCCAGCATGTCTCTGGTAGTAACGTGATGAAGATTTTATTGATATAGGTTTGGTGCTTGAAGTTAAAAAAGTACCTTCATCTTCTTCGATCGGCTCGTTAATCTTAAGATTTCCTTCATGATAACTACCACCACTATCATGCCCATATGTAATTTGTGAATGAGATCTTGAATATAAACCTTTGTTTATCATTGAATTTGTCGGGGGGTGTAAAGTATTTCCTTCCATCAAATTTAAATTGGTACCAGATAATCGATTTGATTTTAAGGGAAAAGAATTTCCCTTGGAAGGAGATTCAATCATTAGATTTGGAGCGATTGTTTTTGGTAAACTTCTTGAGAATTCATTGGAATTGCCCTTTACAGGCATGGAGATCATACAATCATCATGGGAACGACGTAAATCTATTAAACGACCCATTAAGGAATCATGAGATGCTTGTTGTTGCAGAGAAAATCCGATTTGTTTTGATTTTAAAGAATAAAAGATACTATCGTCATAAGCATCATAATCGAATTCATTATTAGAGGAGGAGGAAGAAGAAGAAGTAGCGGAAAAACGAGAGTCATTTTCTAAATAAGGAATGATGATGGAGGAAATTTCATGTTCCATAATTCCCATCATTTGAATTTCATACATTTTACACCTCGTAGTAAATTTATCAGGTTTAAAAGGTTTATCTTGATGTCTAGAATAAAAACTACAGTCAATCCAATCAGGGGTTATATAATACGTATGATTTGCATCGATTGGATTTTCATCGTAGTCTAACGGATCTCTTAATTCTAACTTTAAATCTTTTGATTGGGATAAGGAAGATTTATTACCAAATCTATTGTTCTGATCCCACCAATCTGGTGGTGGAGCCTTTGATAATTCTTGTGATTTAAATTCAAATAAGGGAACGGAATGAAGAGGAATTTTTGAAAGGCAAACGAGGTCTAAACCGATACCATTATCAATCATACGTTCCGTTGTTATACGTAAATGCTTCTTGTCAACTTCAAATCTACCACATCCCGGAGTTATTATGATGACTGATAATCCGGTACGTAATAAATCCCTATCAACGTAATGCCTATCAAACGGATTTAATGCTAAGTTGATGGCCTCTAATATATTTCCTTCAAAAGCATAAGAATTTTTTCCCAACAAGATTTTGATCGATTCACCATCCGGAGTCTTACTCTCTCTTAATAAAATATTTGGTTGATATTGTAAAAGTTCTTGTTTGAGTAATTGAAGTACGAAACTCCATTCAGCTCTTATCTCCCAATCAATGATAACCTTATAAAAATCTTTATACCATTTTCCTTCAGGGTTTTTTTTAAGTGTTTCATCATCTTTTAATTCAGGATCATTTACCAAGTCTTCATATTCATAAAATATTCTTGTAAATAAAACTATGGATACCACATGATTTGTACCTAAATCCTTCCAACGTTGAAATAATTCCGTAAAAAATCCATCAATCGCTTTCTCATAATATAATTCCCCATCTTCATCAAATTCCCACATTTCCCTTGACATTTGTATAAAGATAAATAATTTTGCCGATTCCGATCTAAATATAGGTTTTGTATTTTCCGTGATATACCCGCATGATGATTGTTCTCCTTTAACGTAAATCTTCTTCACCTGAGCTCTTATGCATCCCGCGAATTCTATCCTTTTTCCTATATATACACATGTACGATAAAGACTTCTGCTCAAACGCCACATATCACTTCTACCAATATATTGATCCCTAAATGAAAATTCTACATAATCTGCCGTAACTGATTCCTCATCGACCTACATTCCTCGAAAAGAGGGGAAATTAAAGATTGCATCTTACAATAATATAAGTGTGGTGTGTATTTCACTTACCTCTCTTACAAAAACGTTCGTCCTTGTCTTAAATCCAAATACATTTGCAATATGACTTGCCAATGAAATCTATTTAAAAAGAAAAAAAAAATTATTTATCTTTAAAAAAGATTTTTCTTTTTTTTAAAAAATAAAAAGATGAATAATCAAATAAATTATTATGATGACCTTTTTTTTAAAATAAAAATTAATAAGAATTACCTGTAAAATCGGTCTTTCTTTACCAATATTCTCCTTGTCAAAGAGACCAACTTTAACGATTAAATGTTTGGTAACATCAGACACTTCATTAGAATGATAAATTTCTAATAATTGTCCAGGTTTTGTTCCGGGGACGAAATCGGGGTTCAATATAAAATCTTGTTTAGGAAACAGATCCGGATGAACCCATAAAGTCAACATTTTGGCCTTTTGAGAGTGAGAAATCGTATTCGTGTTGATCGTATACGTTGAAGAATATGATGTTGGAGTTGGTGTTGGGATGGGCGTCGGTGGTTTTGGTTGAGTAAGAATGTTATTAGATGATGTATTATTTTCAGAATCCATTTTCATAAGCTAATGATGCGTTTATGCGGAATTTCGTTATAGAGTAACAAATCAGGAAATTTTGGATTATTAAACGAAAAGAAGAAATTTTTCAACTTTTTTTTTTTTTTAATGTACAATGATGATTTTTTTTAATGCACATGAAAATAATTGATGTAAAAGAACATTAACATAATACAAAGATTTGAAATCAGAAAAAGCAAGTAACGAAACAAAATTGTAATTAATCTAACTACATATGGACGTTTATATAATTACGCAATACAATCGAAAAAAAAAAAAAAAATTCACCTTCCCAAAAATAAAATTTAGAAAGGAATAATTTTTTTTTTTTTTTTTTTTTTTTTTTTTTTTTTGATTAAGGTTTTTTATTTTATTTAATATTTTTCAAGTGTTTCACAATCCCATAAAAACTTAAGATCGATCATGAGGAGCCTCTTATTATTTTTTTTTTCTGCCGACTTGACTATAAATTCGTGTAACAATATGAGCCCGGACCTGTTCAAAAAATATATTCCCGGCATTATATTCTATTAAACAAGAATTTTCTGTTCCTGATAACTTTTCGATACCCAATTTATTGCATTTTAGAAATTTGCTTCTCTTTGATACCTTGAGAGTTTTTTTATTCATCAAAATTTATATATTTGTTTATTGATTTGTTTTTTACATAATTATCATGTGAAAATCAGATCAGACTGTATATACGTTGTGATCACGTCACGTGTACAATAATGAAATAATTCCATTTAAGTTATACGCAAATTAAAAATTTCTTATTTCTTCAAACATTAATTCTAAATATATCCGGAAGAATTTTGGTTTTTTTAAGAACTGGTCCGAATAGAATTTTCTATTCCATAGTTTTTTCTTAAAATTTTATCTAGGTCTAGGTACATTTATTACTAAAGTCCTGAAAGATGAATTATAAAAAGATACAAAAATTTCAAGAGGTATAATAAGAAATTTATTTGTGCGTTTTCAATAAATCACTATATGAATATTTAGAGAGAAAATCACATAAAATAATGAATTTTCGTATTTACTTTATCTTATTCAATTAAAATTTCCATATTTTCCTTTTTATTTCTCCTTTATTCTAAAATTCCCGAATAACTTTTCACCAAAATCCTCTTTTTTTTTGATTTTTATGAATAATATCAAAAATTCCCCAATGTCCCTATTATCTGTTACATTTTCTTTTCTTGAAAATGATATTTTTTTAATTAGATTAGATCATTATTTTCTGATGATTAATTTTTTTCAAAGTATGATAAAATAATATCATACCTCGAAAAATCAAATGACCTCTTAATCCTACTATTGACTTTTTAACAAGATATTTAGCAAAAGTCATTGTTCCAATTCCAACTTTTTTATTTACGTAAATTAGTAATTACAAAATTGTAAAAAACAGTAAATTGAGATACTCACCATTAAAATCCTACGGCCCAATAATCACTCTTTTAAATCCATTTGGTCTTGTTGTAGCTTAGAAAATCAAAGTAAAAAAAATTGTTGTCAAGAAAATTGGAAAATACTGAAAAGAAACAAAATTTTCGGTAAATTCATACCATATTTTGACAATGAAGCTCGATATGCAGCGATTTTGCCATAATTTGCTAAATGAAAAAAAAAAATTTTAAAAAAAAATTGATGACAAATCTTATCACAAATAATGAGATGATTTACATTTGAAAAAGTTCCCACTAGCGTAAGGATGATGACGCTTTGGAAGTATAGAAGAAACATATTTCTTTGGACGGTCAGGTTTTATGAAATGCCAAAGGATATCTTCATACAAATCATCAGGAAATATTTTTCGATATGGAGAAACTTTAGTATCGAAATCTTCCGAAGACATATTAAAAAATCGTATAACGGGCAAAAATTTTGATAGAGTTTTTTTCAAATTATTAAAATCTTCATCAGTATAATCATTAAGGTCGTCAGGCAAATCTGTATGTTGCATAATCCCCCAAGTAAGTATATGATACCAAATATCTGATTCTTCCATTTGCAATTCATCTTTTTCAATTATGGATAAAAGAATTGTCTCATCCAAGTGATAAAAATGAGGAGTTTCAAAAAGCATCCAAGGATTCGTACATATTGTTGAAACACAACAGTTTTGTAATTCTTTCCAAGTTTCATGTTGAAACGCGGCATTTAACGTTTCTAATGGATGTTCCTTTATCCATGATGCTTGATGTGATGCAAGATATTTTTGAACATGTTCGGAAAGTGTCGGAAGGATCAATTCATCAGAAGCAGACAATAGACCAAGCAAGTGTTGAACATCTTTATCATCTAACTTTAATTCACTCGAATACATGAACCTAAAAAAATAAATAAAAAAATAATTTCAATTTAGACAATTGTAAGAAAGGCATTTTCTATTTGTTACATAAAAAAATGAAAATAATATTTCTTCGTTATTTTATTTGTTTGTTTTATATTATTTACTTGAGAATATCTTCAAATATCGCAGGTGTGACATTTGGTTTTGATAAGAACATTTTATCTCCCTCCCTTTTTCCCCATTGAGCTGACAAAGCAGTATGAAAATAAGGTGTTTGAGTTCGCAAGATTAATGAGTGTGCATAAAATGTTTTTACATCTTCACCACTTCCAACAGTTATAGATACATCACTAGTTTCTTCTTCTTCGAGAAGTTTTGCATAATTCTTGGCAACACTTTGCCATAACTTTGCTGATAATTTCATCATGAATAAAATAATATATATATAAAAAAAAAAAAAAAAAATGTTGATATTTTACAAAGAAAAAAAATTATGGAGAGGAAAAAAAAGGAAAAAAAAAACTTTTTTGTGTTGCATGTGCGAATAATATAACCTCCTATTTATTAGTGTAATCATGATAAGATCATGTTATGTCGCACAACGTAAGCCACAACTAAAATTTATAGTCGTTGTCGAATGTTAAAAAAAATTTTTTACGTTTAGGTAAAAAAAAAAAAAAGAGAAGGGTTAAAATAATACTCATTATATTAATAATCAAATAATCGTTTTCCGACCTGAAATTTGATTGGCCAAACGTTATCCATCACGTGTAACGTGTTCCGGACAGGATCACCAGTTTTTAATTGTTGATCACGACAATACACGCCGCCCCTTTTTTTTTCATGGCTAAATTGTCGGTTAAGCGTTTTTACATCATTACGAAAATCCTATTGTGTTTTTTTTTTTAATTTACTTTTAAGGATAATTTCGCAGTTAATGCATTAACTCTATCAGTTTCTCTTGATAGGCTGGTTATCTTGCAATCTCAAAGATGGGAACCATGCGGAGGAAGTGCACGGTGATCGGATAATTATTTACGACAAAGGAGCAGCATCTTATGTGGTGTGTAATTTGCAAAATTGCATTGGTAAAAAAAGTTGCAACATCTCGAAATTGTTTAATTCTTTTGTTGTGATGTCAACAAAGCCAACCCTTTTTTGGAAATTTTTAATGAAGAAAATTTTGAAGGTAAATTACCATTAAAGAGAAAGAAGTTCCAAATAAATATGTAAATAAGTATTTTTATTTATGAATTGAAATGAATCTCGTTTTGAGATTTACATGCATTATTATGTATATTATTAAATTATCAATAAAAAAAATAAAATAACAAACCTCTCTTAATATCCTTTGTTATATATACCTATTCGAACAAAAAAAAAAAATTGTTTTAAAAAAAAAAAACCATCCGATATTCAAGATATTATATTTTGTGGTGGTGTAACATAAATTTTTTTTTTAGAATGAAACTTTAATTTATAGGGAGTTAGTTATCTAGTTATCTCCCCTTCGAATAATTTATTATTTTTTTTTTTTATTATTTTTTGTGTGTCAGCTAATCACGTTGTTATGTACGTGTCGTGTTGATTAAATTCTAAATAAATACAACAAATTTACTTAATTGTACCTCCTAAATTTCTAATATCTTTTCACTCATGCTGTAGTAAAATTACATTGAAAGTTTGTGAAAAAATCTCTGGGATTTTTTTTTTTATTTTTTTTTTTTTTTACTTTATATTAACTTTTTTCACCAACTTTTTCATTCTCAAAAAAGAATTTTCGGCAACGAAAAAAAAAAAATTAAGAATAATAAAAAATACAAATTCCCTTGGCCCTTTGTGACAATTCTTTTTCGTTTAATTTTTTGTTTTTTTTTTTCATAAGCAATATTTTTTATTTTATTTCCCGATCAAATGCAAAAAATTATCCGTTCAGTAAAACGGTGGCGCAGCAAACATCATGTCGATGTTTTCACAAATATACCGCATGAAATAGTATTAATAATCATAAAACATTTGGATTATAACGCCCACGATATTGCTGCTTTATCCAGGGTAAGTTTTTGTTTGTTTCAATATTTGCCAGTTTTTGTTAATTAGTTTATTTTATTATTATTATTATTTTTTTTTTTTTAAAAAAAAATTTTTTTTTTTTTTTTTACGTATAAAATAGGTAAACAGAAAATTGCGATATCATACAAAAGACAACTTTTTATGGTACAAGTTATGTTTATTGTATTTCCCTGATCATCTATCTAATAAATCAAATGAAAGTAAGTTTGGACAAACAAAAGATTGGATGAAAATATTTAGAAAATTATGTAAGTGACATGACTTTTAGGCAAAAGTTTTGATTTTCTTTTCTCTTCTTTACTTTTCTTTCTATGGTTAACATATGAAAATCGGTTAGATTGGAAGAATCACACGATAGTATTTGCCGAAAATATTGAGGCAAAAGAATTAGTAAGTTGCGGATGGTTCCCAAAATTCGGTCAATTCTCGGATATAAAAACGTAAATTATCTCATTATTCCTCATCCGATACATTTTGACGATTTTTGTGTTCAATAAAAAATAAATAAATAAATAAATAAATATTTCCATTTAGCGACCACGCACATCTAAAAATCGTAAGAGCGATCCAAGAATCTTTTGAAGTAAGTTGCATTTTATTAACATCCTTACTTATTACACTTTGTAAAATTTAACAATTAATGATCTCTCTTTTTTTTTTGATAGATGGATGTTAAATTTGAATCCATTTCACCCGGAATTTATGAAGTTGTATGGGAAATGAACATTTACAACTTACAAAAGGCTCAAAAATTTCAATTTGTAACCAAAATCTTCCACAAGGTGAATAAAGTTCAAATACATAATCTACTTTATAACATAATTGTCAACCTTAACCTTTTCCATGGACGTCTATTATTGTAGAATTATGATTTAAAGGAATACTCTCACAATCCGCCCCCGGAAGCATTTAAAAAAATTTCAGATAAAGGGTGGTTTAAATATAGAGCACCCAAAAGGATTATCATCGATAAGGATCAAATTATTTCTACCAAATTCATTGGTCATGCCAAAATGTGTTTTAGCAATCCACAAGAGTGGCCGGCACCTATGGTAGGTACTTTAATGATTTTATTCTTTTTCGCGAATAATTGAGGAGAATGTGTTGACTAATATATCAATTTAAAACGTCTCAAGGCATTGTACTGTGTATATTTGAAAAGATACAAAAATGACATAGATTATAATAAAGTACAGCGTAAGGGTTTTATTAATAGATTATTACGTAGATAAGAATAGAAAATTATTAGATTTAAATTTAGAATTATTAGGAAAAAAAATAATATAGATTTTATAACAATTTTAATATAATTGATTAATGAAAATTGTAAGGCATGAATTATTAAGATTTATGTAAATATGATATGAATTTTTTTTTTTTTTTATAATGTTAATGTTAATGATAATAATAAAAATATTAAATTCTGTAATTACAATTTCTATTTAACATGATATTTCTCAAATATACATAAAGTTATTTATCATCGCTAAAAGCTTAGCATTTTGGTTAACCTTTTAATACTTTTTGACATTGTTTGATCTTTTTTAGGAGTCGACAATGCATCGTTTGTACATCTTTGTAAATGTACACAATACAATTCCTAATTAATAAATAAAAAAATTTTTTTTTTTTTTTTATTAAATTTTTGTCGTTTAAAAATCAAAAACCTAGATACTTACTAATGATTCAAACCACAAGGAGCCTTCATTTTCCTCGAGTGTTGTATATCTTCTAAATTCAGTTTTCACGTGTTGTTCGTGTTCTACCACGATTTTATTCGGTACTTTAAAATTACACCAGCCTTGTTTGGACATCTTTTTAAATTCTTCAGGTTTGGGTTTATATGAATACGTCTTTAAAATTTTATTCCAATTCTGTAAAGGATTAGTAAGTAACGTTTCTATTGAATAATTGAAAGGTGATGATTGAGAAAATCGCTTACGTGATCTATCACTTTGGTGTTAAATTTAAAATTACAGCCCTCATGAATCGTGCCAATTTTCATTTCCCAAATTAGCTCATAAGTTCCCGGATAAATTGATACGAAAACCACAAATAACTGTTGGATTCAAAGGAATTGATTAGTGATCAATAACGAAAAAAAACTTTTTTGATTTCTGCATCTTTTTTTTTTTTTTACCTCAAAAAATTCGTGATTTGTCTTTATTACTTTTGGGTGATTTTCATCACTTTTTAAAAAAAAAAAAATTTAGCTTCTTAAGGGTATTTTAAAAGAAGAAATAATCGAATTTGATCAATCGAATTATGTTATACATACCTGGTTGATTCATACCAACGATTTGGAATGGCGAAATTTTCTTTCTCAGTAAAAACAAATGTATAATTCTTCCGATCTAAAGGAAAATCAAGTCTAAATTTCTATCTTTTTTTTTTTTTTTCTTTGTTTCAAAAACCTTAAGTTTTGATATTTACCAAATTCCTTCCAAATATCCATCCATTTATAATCTTGTACAAGAGTTCTTTTTTTATCTTTAACGATTCCCATCATATTAACAGGATATTCTCTCAGACAAACTTCCAACCAAAGCAAATTATCTTGCGCATGATATCTTAACTTCCTATTCGCCTACATTTCAAAACAAAGAAATGAAATCACTTTGTTGTTTTTTAACCTCAAAAGAAACAAATAATAATAATAATGTCTGATTAACTTAAATGGAAATCAATAATAATAATAATAACGCACCATGGATAGGTTTAACAATGAAATTCCATCAAGAAAATTCATAATAATTAACATGATTTCATGAGGAACTTTCATAAAATTATCCATTTTAATCTCTTTTTGATTAACAATTTTCTCATTTTCTTTTTCGTTACTACGCCATATCGATTGTCGTTTGGTTAATTTTTCCATGTTAAGTTAAAAAAAAAAAAAAAATAATAAATAAATTCTGAAATATAATATTCTTAAAAAAAAAAAAAAATTTATTGTTTAAAAAAATTAAAAAATAAAATAAAAATAAAAATGTTTTTTGTTAAATATTATTATTACCTTCCTTATTTCTATTGATGCGTGAAATGGAGTACAAAATATAAACAAATTATTATGTAAAATAAGCCTTATTGAGAGTTTATTTGCAGTTCGGATCGTCGATTACTTACAACTACAAATAAAAATATAACTTTTTTTAAATTTGGAAATTAATAATATTAATCAATTTATTAAGAAGAATAAAAAGGTATCAATATTCTCAACTATGTGATAACGTTTTAATGAGTCATACCTGGTGATATTCTGAGAGAAGTCCAACGATCGTTGCGTTGTTATCATCCTTTCAGATAATTATTAAACCGTAACTTATGTCCAAGGTAAAATCCCTTTGGTTCATTAAAGCCTAAAAATAACAAATGATAGATATTATATACTTTTCTTGTCAAGCTGAAACTGGAAATTATAACTTCTATTCTTTTTTTATTGTGACAATCAAGCTCATTATTAAAATGGGAGTCAATCATGATAACCACCCTGAATCACAATGCACATTTCTGCAGAATGACAAATTATTTGCCACCATCCAAAATGCGGTGCGGTACATTTTTTAAAAATATTCAAAACACCATTTCTAGTGAATTACGAAAGTTCAAACATGCCATATTTTCAATGAAAATTTAGATATTCAAAACTTATGTTTCGGTTTATTAGAAAAAGTTAAATACTCTGTTTCAATTTGTCTTTAAACCTTAAATATAAACAATTTTTTATCGCTATGAGTGAAGTGGTATGTTACTTTTAACATGCTGCAGTATAATTCGTATCATTACTTTCTTTGAGAAATATTCGCGACCTAAAATTATGAAGACGTCAT
Organism: Funneliformis mosseae; assembly: GCA_910592005.1. Taxonomy (NCBI): domain Eukaryota; kingdom Fungi; phylum Glomeromycota; class Glomeromycetes; order Glomerales; family Glomeraceae; genus Funneliformis; species Funneliformis mosseae. The sequence continues at coordinate 17,555 of CAJVPP010000662.1, forward strand.
TGTAAACAGTACCTTCGAAGACCACCAGCAAATAATGAGGGTTCGTCTTTTAAAGAAAATTAAATTTCGTATTATAATTTAGAAGGAATTTTTTTTCTTATTTAAATTCAAAACTGCTTTGATCCGAACATTCTCGGTACAAATAGTAATTTTCCTTTTATTAAATTTTTTTTTTTTTTTGGCAAAATATTAACGATCTGGATCTGCCACAATTTTTTTTTTTTTTTTTTTTATGTTGTACCTTCTAAAAAAAGCCGAATTCTTTTTGAGCGGTAAATAGTAAATAAGTCCTAATTCTTTTTTATTTTTAAAAATAAAAAGAAGGGTTACGATTAAATTGTAATTTTAAAATAAAATCTATTTCGAAATGAAAAATTGTTCATATGTCATCAGATTCTAATAATTATGAAATTTGGGACAGGACAAAGCCTCTAGGTTGAAAAATATGGAGTCATTTTAATTCTTTACGGAATATAAATAAAGATTTCGAACGTATGATTATCAAAATTACAATAAAAGTTGGAATTTAATAATGGAAATTAATTAAAAAAGAGATTAAAAATATCAATTAATATATATGATCGCAAAAATGTACTGTTGCCATTAGAAAATGGAGGATACAAAAGTATCCTCAATGTTCGAGATGCGATTTTACAACCCTAAATTGCATACCATTATCCTAGAATTAATTCTAAAGAACAAGGATTAAAACTGAGGTATTTTAAAATTTTTGGATTTTGGTTGAATAATAAATTTTTTATTTTTTATTTTTTTTTTTTACAGAAATCTATCGTGAATGCTCTCAAGAAGAATATTTTAGTGAGTGCCATTTTAAGTATGAATTGAAATAAGTTGATTTATCTTAAGTGATAGTATAATAATCTAAAAGTTTTTGTTTGTACCGGGAGAAATAGACTAAAGTTGGTAAACTTTAATTTATTTTTGATAATGATGTGTTCGATGTGGTCTTTTTTTATTTAGAATGATAATGCACAGTAATATGACAAGTTAGCGAGTCAATTTTCAAAAACTTACAGCAGCGGGAATAAACCAGAAGATTTATAGTAGAATGATGTTATCCAAGGGATCTATGTCAAAAGGCTTCGGGTCCTTTGGATACTGTACATACATGCAAAAAATCGTGAAACTTATGAACTTAATTTAAAATTGCATGATGTTCTTCTAAGGATGATTTTATTGTTAGATCCGTTGAGCGAATGCCGACTAAAATATTCTATATGGAGTTCATGTAAAATCAAAAAGAAATGATTATCTTTAAATTTTATTAAAGGTAATAATGGTCTATTTTTGGTTTTAACATACCGCTAAAATGCTCGAACTTCTTTCCTTAAAAGCGTTTAATGTATTTAGAATATCCCCTTTTATATATACATATAATTTTAATTAATGGGATAGTTGCTAAGAAAATGATCTGAGATTTTTTTCTTTGACTAAATTTAAATTTTAATCTAATAACGAAAAAAACTAATAAATTTTAAAAATTTCCAGAACCTGATTTTTCTTAACTTCCCCCCTAATGTCATTTGCTGTGGTAAATTTGCCTGAAATTTCCGAAATTTTGTATTGATTTAAATAAGGTATTACTAACATATTTTGTAGACATGTAATGCAGTTAAATTAGTCCGTTTGCCTTACAAAATCGCTAAATTTAAGGTACTAACAGTTATCACTTTATCATATTCAGATTTCATTTCAAATATTTGAAAGTTTTTAAAATAATTTCAAACGAATATCGATATCGAAATTGATCTCAAATATCCGAAAAGAATATGTATAAAAAAAAAAAAAAATTACGAAAAAAAAAATATTAAAATAAAAATCGATCGAATTGATTGATTTTGATATTCGAAATTCGATATTCGAATGTCCGAATCAAAAGAAATTATTGGATTGATTCGATTTTTTTTTACGAAAAAAAAAAAAAGTATAAAATAAAATGTAACATACTGGACTTTGTAGAACCCAATTACGGATGACACTCAATGGAGGGGTGAGAATCACTCTATTAAAGACCAAATTTTTTCTTTCCATTATGTCATTATGTTTCAAATATAACTTGAATTTTTTACCATCTTCGTCTTTCCAACTTATAAACTTCACTATTATATCTCAAGTCCAACTGATCAACACTCTCTAAAATCTTCTTCATCCCATAAAATTACATATATTTTTGTCTCTACTTGTAAGAAGATCTTGAAAAAACTTATTTATAAAGCGAAGTTTCGCGTGAATGTAAAAAAAAAAAAGAATTGATTGAGCACATGATCAATTGTAACATTTGCGATAGTTAACTATCATTTCGAATGTATGGTTAGATCGAAATCTCGACAAAGTGCGATATTTCTGAAAAATGTATTAAAGGGATTATTTTTTTTTTCCCTCAATATATCGAATTTCTTATTCCTTTATAAAATTTTAAATAGTGGCATTGATCGTGGATGATTTCATCTGGGTAAGAATTTTCACCGCACTTGTTGTACTTGTTGTAGTATACACCGTCAAGTATTACTATTCATGGTATACACGGGAGAATCCAATTCCTGGACCATTTCCTTTACCTTTAATAGGAAATTTACACCAGTTGGACTGGATATGGGGAAAGGAGCGCTCAAATTACAAAAGGAGTTTGGGGACATGTTTGAAATATACATTTAGGACCGACAATTTTTAAGTAGAGCGGAACTTACGGAGAAATTTATAATCCAACGTTAAAGAATAATGAATTCTCCCTTCGCATACTTTTAACCCAGGATTGGAGGAACTTCATCTAACAGATTCCGGTATTTCATTTAATAGGGATTTGGACGCTTGGAAATTCAATAGGCGTATCTTAAGCCACGCAGAGATGTCACCAAAATTCTTGAGGGAGAGCGTGGAATTCACCAATCAAATTGCGATGAGTTGGAAAAGTATTGGTCTACGATTAATCCCAATAATAAAGTTGATTTTGCAAGGTGGACTTCTTGTCTCACCGCTGAGATTATCGTGACCACTTCAACAGGAACCAAGGTTTCCATAGCCGATTATAATAATAGCCTACCCAATTCGATTAAAGTCAAGATTATCGAAAACATTCTCGAGGAATCTTTAAAATTTATTGAATCCATATATATGTTTATCTCATGCATTATGTTCTATTTCTCCTTTCCTACTTTAGTTAGAAAGTTCGTTCCTGTAATTAAAACGATGTACCATAAGTATCGTGACAACAATATATGGTTAGATGCCGAATTAGATAGGATTATCTGTAACAGAAAACGAGAAATCAAAAGTGCCCTTCTTGATCAACCTATAGAGAACAACATATTAGATTTATTAATCACTTTAAATACTGAAATGGATACCCCTAAGATCACTGGTATCGATAATAAGAGACCGTTGACTAACATAGAAATTTCCAGCGCGTTAAGGGAAATCTTTTCTGGAATGGACACGGTAAGTAACTTTAAAAAAAAAAATCAATTGTTATAAATGAAGTAAAATTTTTCATTGATTTGATCAACCTTTGCTCATTCCTTAGACCCGAAACTTAATGTGTTATCTCATGTTTTATATTAATAAATATCCCCAAGTTAAAGATAAATTGATTCAAGAATACGAATCGATCTACGGGGATCTAAACAAGAAATTAGATGTTACTTACGAATCACTTGATAAATTAGTTTATACCGAAGCCGTGAAGTCACACGTCTCATACCGCAAATACCCACATTCATGCGTGCTGCCACTTTTGATACCGAAATTGGTGGTTACAAGAACAAGAAAGAAACGACCGTGTTTACGAATTTTACCGGCATTCATCATCATAAAGATGATTGGGTTGAACCCGAAAAGTTCAATCCTGATAAATTTTTAAAAAATGGTGATCATACGATCGTTAAGAATTTTAATTTGACTTTTCGAGAGGGTATTCGAATTTGTCCGGGAAGGCATTGGGCCATGGAAAATATGAAATTTTAGTCAGAATTTTAACCAAATTCGAAATTAACCTCGCGCTCCGTTAAAATTATCATATCATGGAATTCAGCATTGTGTTGAATTATATATTTATATTAATCAAAATTCGAATGCTTAGATCTTATATTTTTTATTAATCAAGCAATATTAATTACAACACTAATTTGTTATATTGATTTATCTTTTTCTTTCTAATAAATTTTTCAATTGCATTTACCAATTCATATGCCCACTTGTATCCTCTTGTTGAAGAATAAATGTTTAATAAAAAAAAAAACTACACTCCCGACTGCATACTTGATAAATCAGGTATTATATTTCTCTGTTAATTGTTATCATAAATAGGAAGTAGCAAAGGAAATCCGCCCAATGGATTTATCTTTCGCAGAATATCAGAATATAGGGCCAACAAGAAAAAAGCCCAATTGCAATATTACTATATAATAATACTATTTTATTTTATGAAGTTAATAAATTTTATTTTAACGCTAATTGAATAAAATAATCTTTAATAGCGATTGTTTCAATGGAGGAATTTTTCAGCTCATATTTGTTGATGGTTTCGGGCGTTAATAGACAATCGTTATTCTTTGAAATGCTGATCATTTTCTGTGGTGGAGGAAATTAATTATTGCAATTTACTTTAGGTAAAATCCTGACCTTTTTTGCGGGCTCATAACCCAACTAAAGAAAATTCGCGCATGATCTGTGACTGAGCACAAGATAAAATTTAGAAATATATAGCCGTTTATGATTAATTAAGTTTTAGTTTAAAAAGCTTGAAGGATCGAGGAAAAAAAAAATCCTCACCTACTGTACATTCTCGCATGGTCCTCTAGTAATCAGTTGCCAAAATATTGGATGATTTTCTTAGTGATAGAGAAGGTTATATTTTATATGTTTATTTGGTTGAAAACTCAAAAACATGGATATATTACGTAGCAGTTTTTCTTTTCTTTTCTTGTATATTTGTATTGTTTCGCTCGTATTTCATTATTTCTGAGTAGTTTTTTTTTTTATTAAAAATTTAGTATATATCATTTTTTTATATCCTTTAAAATTTCGTAGTAAGATGTGAAGAGACGGAACTTTTTACTATCTTACGTGTATGTTGATGATTTACCTATATTTGCGAGTCGAATTGGGGCAAATCTTTTTTTTTTCGAAAAAAAAATTGGCTGCTCTTTTGTCAACATACTATTCCTAATTCCCTTTAAATTTCGATATAATTTGATTACTATTCAACCAAGAGAATAATATACACGATTAATTATTACTTAATCACGTAGAATAATTTAAATTTTAATCTACATTTCAACTATTGTGTTTTGGAAATGCAATGAAGGCATATGCCAGTGTATAATAAAAAACGATGTTGCAAACAAAAAAAAAAAATTCGATTCATTTTTTCTTGATTCTTTATCAATTAAGATTCGGTTGTTAAAAAAAAAAATGATGTTCTGTTATTACAAATGACGACGTTGCAAAACAAAAAAAAAAAATCGAATTCATTTTTCGTTTGATCCTTTTCATATAATATCAATAAAGATTCGATTGTTGAAAAAAAATGTGATATTAAAATTTTAGATTTTCGGTGATACGTTTCATTTTTCAGTTTTCATCGTTATCCTGACGACAAATCATCGAATTTGGCGAGTTTAATGAAAAAAAATGTTTATTTAAATCAATTTTGTTCAATCGAAAAGCACGCTTATATAAAGCATGGACTTATGTTAGAGTACGGATTATAATGTACGGAGGAGAGGACCACTTTATATTAATTAACATTGAGGACGAGAAGGATTAACATATTTTTCGATGTAACAGAACTTCGATATAGCGGATTTTTTTTGAAAGATCGTCATCTTTCGGAACTTAACGTATATATAGCGATTTAATGACACGACAAGATAAAAGTACTACCTCAAATGCATTAATCGCTTTTTGAAAGTTTAGAACATTTGAAAAAATTGACTGGTCTAAAAAAAATTGTCTATTGCCAATCCATTTCATGTAGTTGCTTTCTAGCCTTGTCGGCCTGAATTGGTAAATCATAAGTTTGTAAGTTTGGGCACGTGATTTTATATGCTTTACACCTGCTAGTTGATCGATCATGCACACACGATAAATAACTATAAACTATATTATAAATATATTTTTGGAATTCTATCTAATTGGACTGATCGAAAGTTTTATTTCGTGAATTAACCAAATCAAAAAAAAAAAAAGTTTTTTTATAAATAGTCAATTTTATTAATAACTTTACTCTATATATCATATTTCAATTAGAATACTTTATTTTTGAAAGGTTTTGTCGAGGTGATACGGGTAAAAGAAAAAACGATTGGAAAATTTAAAATATTTAACGATATAAAGTAATGAATTGCCATAATATGTTGATTTTTGTCAAAATTATTTTTTGATTTTAAAGAATATCTCTCGAACGAGAAATGATATTAATCCGATGATTAAATAAATGTGAATTCGACTTTGTGATATTTAATATGCATAATTCTAAATAATCTATCTTATTTGTAACCTAAAGAGACTTATTAATCTTTGATTATCCCATTCCCCTTCTGTATTTTAAATTAAGAAAGAAGGGTTGGACTGCAATTCTTTGTATGCCTCATCAGAAATATTTCGACATATTTCTTTGGTATAAACGCTTTCATTTCGCCATGCACGATTAATAATTAATCTTAGTACATGTTCTTGTTGTGGGTGAGGTAAAGATATGTCATGCATTTGCATCGCCTTTGTGAAAACATGTGAATATACCCTATATGCATTAGGCTTTTTTTCCAATTTCTTAGTTTTCTGTTCAGGAATGAAATTTCTCGGTATTACAGAAAGTGGGAAACAAGAATTAAGGACATGTCTTGTTGAATCTTGCACATGAATTAGTTGTTCTAGATTCATATTTATGAATGTTTTGATAAGAAAAGGTCAAAGTTAATTCACAAAGAATTTTGGGAATAAAAAAGATTAATGGTAAATATGAGACGTCTTTTGGGAAATGCGTAAAATATGATGTCTTGTGAAAAAAAAAAAAAAAATAAATATTTATACTTTTTATTTTTTTAGTTTTAGAGTATAAGTATTTTTTTTTTTTTTTTTTAAAAAAAAAAAACTTTAATGGGTTCGAATATAAATAAAAAAAAAGAAGGATCGATTTGCTTACCGATCCACCATGATTCTTCTTAAGTACATGTATTTAATAATAATGTTGACTCATCATGATGCACTTTAATTTACGTTTCATTCAAAAAATAATTATATTCGCGTATCACGAATTAATTTTCTGAATGAATGATATTACTTATTTATTGTAAAAGTTATAATTAGCGAGCTCATACCATCGAATTGAGTCGATTTCCGGCGAATCACGTACAACGTTTTGGGAATAGTCTTGTAATAAATGACCTATAATAAAAAAAAAGAATTATACTAATAATAATATATAAAAAGAACATCTAGAAAACAGAAATTATTTACCCTTTTTATATGCATACAATATGAAATTTTCTGTAATCATAATGGTTACAGCTAAATTTATACATTTTCTTATACATTATATAATATATATATATATATATTTGGATGTATTAGGCAAGTAGTTTCTACCCTGCATTATCTTGTTATCATATTCGGTAAATTTTGTTAATTACGCGATCGACAAAATTTTAAATTTAAAAGTTTATTAATTTACCATTAGGTTTAAGTAACTAATAAAAATCATACATTTATGTAAATAAAATTTTATTTATATGGTTGATCTACTATCAATGCAAACAAATTTCTTAATATACAGTATAAATCTATCATAGATTTTTCCTTGTTAACTAAAGGAACTGAATGTTGTCTTAATATATTAATTGAATTAACCTTATTGACGTATAATGACATCGCAACATATTTTCGGTATATATTCGCTTAAAAATTTTTAAATCAATTCTTATCTTTAATTCGGTCTTTGCATCTGAAAATAAACATTTATTAATAGGCCTTTTGACTTTTGGATTTTATAAGTGGTCGTTTATTTCTTATTTATACATATATTTTTTTGCATCTAATTCGTTAATTACTGACTTAATTCGGATTTTATGCGAAAAATTGATTCAATTCCAATTAAATCCTTATTTTTACAACACATACATCTATTCGCTATTTACTTTAAAAATTTTCAAATTGCGGATAAGATTTACTAATTATAATTCGTTTACTTCGAATAAATGATTCTTTAATGTATTATTATGTTTCCTTTTAAGTATAGTTTATAGTGTATACTGTATATATTTCCATTTTTAATCTTTTATGCTGTTAAATTAATTTTGCGATGAGTTCTTCGAATTTTTTATTGGATGTTCATATTTAATCACTCGGTTATTACTTGTTTCAGGCTCGTTTCTGACAAAGGTTTCCGTAATTTCAATTCCGACTGTTGTCAACACCACTTTAATATTATTGTTACGCCATTTCTTTGTTGGATTTCGCAGTACGTTGATCAATTTGTTTATATTTATCATATTTGTGCTACACTACCCAAGTACAATTACACTTCTTTTATCTATAGCAATGAATAAGTTCTTTTATACGATTGGAAATATGTATGACGAAAGAGTCTTAAAATACAACAAGTGCAATAAATCCATAAATTTCGAAAATACTGTACATCTGGATGCACAGTTGTTGATCAACGACTTCCTTAAAATGTCACGAAAACGAAATGGCCAGCATTACGGCATTAATCGTGGTGCACATGTGACGGATAATATGTGACGAATAGATTTTTCACTGCTGAAAATTGTTTCTTTGAATACTCAGTAAATAATGAAACGCGGATTAATTGTTCGTCTTTATGATTTATTATTAGTGACACCAATGACAGAAGATATCACGTGAAATTTCGTGGAAATCTTAATCAACAAGTGCGACTGTATCAATTCAATTGATATTGTTTTGAAAATATTATAACATAATTTTATGTCTTTATTATTTAATTAAAGATGGTACACTCACCTAGCAAAAATGACCGACCAACAATAATTTTGCGATTAAATACCTCATTTTAAATAAGTATATTTCGATAATTTACATATTAATTTCATATATTATTAGAAGGTAAGAACTTACAGTTTAATATTATAACATTATTTCCATTCGATTTTAACCATTTTGCTTAGTAGCTAAAAAAAATACAAAATTTTTTCGTTTTACTGTTGCTAATAGTAAACACTATCTCATTCAATGGGTATTAATTATAGATATATACTATCTTATACAGATTTGTAGCCCGATATTAAGCCTACAACCTTACTTATGTTGAAATTTAACGAAATTTAATGAAAATTGGAACTTTACTTAGAAGTGACTATTAATATTTTAATTTATATATAAATCTAATTTATTCAATAAATATTGATTATAAATATAAATTATTTTACAATAATTTGTAGCTCATAACATAATCTAGAACTTTACTTATTACAATATTTTATGGTTATTATTAAAAATTAAACTTTACTTAGACACGACTTTTATATTATTAGTTTCAAAATTCATATAACGATCATCAATCGATTACGATGATCACATCTCAATTTAGCATTTAACTGCATTGCGACGACATATATTTCGTTATGCTAAACAAGTTTACTTGGTTACTAAAATTTGATAATAATTACAATAAATTTTGTAATAAATTTTATAAGATTTTCAAGAAAGATACAATTCATTACGATGTACAAGTTTACTTATAACACCAAAGTCAATTTTATTAATAAAAAAATTTTTTTCTTATGACGCTAATGTATGTATTATTATTCTGATTTTGGAAAAGTCGGTCATTTTCGCTAGGTAAGTGTACAGTCTCTATAAATGCATCTCTAATTGCACACACTATATATTTTCTCGTTAAATGCATATACTTGTTCGGTTTCAAGCATTTGGAACCTTTACAATAGAAAGGGGGGAAACAGTCAAAAAAAAATCAATTTTACTTTTATATGCCAAATATGAATTTTAGGTCAAAATTTAGCATGAACTCAATTTTATTTTTCCAGCTATTTTTCCCTTTTCTATTGCAAGGTCTTATAGAAATCTTATAAAATATTTCTTAAATGCATATCCTCTTTAAATAAACATTTTTTAAAATTTTACTATAGTCTCAAGAGAATGCATTTAGAAAGAATTTACTATATTAAATTATGAAAAAATTTTGATACATTTTTTTTTATTATTTTATACCAAGGATATTAAATAAACTATTATTATCACTTGTTATTTAAGCGTCCTTATTCTAGACCCCTGATTTAGGGTGAAAATTATAGACCCCCAGGGTTTAGGCAAATTAACTTAGATCTCCCTCCTTTTTTAATAATTCCAAAATTGGTAGATAGATTGGAATTTTTTTTTTTCTTTAAAAACGAGACAAAAAATAAAACTAAATTTAATAAATAAAATTAAAAACAAGAACGAACAGTTTTACTTAAAATTTCTGGATAATACTGTAGATGA
>CAJVPP010000663.1:0-28045 GCA_910592005.1 Funneliformis mosseae
AACGAATTATTCGTTATACATTCCGCATAATTCGTTATAGCGTTAACGAAGATTCTTATAACGAAGTCCTGATCGGCCGGATCGGCAACTTCGTTATATCGAGGTGTGACTGTATATAGGAGATGACTATATAGAAGAACGACAGTATACATATTTTTTAAAATTAATAGAAAATAAATATATTTTTATTTTTATAAATAAATTCCTTTAATATTACAAATTTACAATCAAAAATAAACTATTATCATTGATATTTATCACAAAATACTACAATATTTTATTTATTATTAAATAAATCTTTTCTAATAATTATTTATAAATATTACCATTAAAAATATTTTTAAAATTATTCAAAAATGTTTTATTATTAGTATAATTATATCAATAAAATAATATTTATTTTATTATTTATTGAATTTTAATCTTTCTTTTATAGAAAGGTAAAATATTATTTTTTTGATTTATTATTAGAATTGTATTTTTATAATTTACATATCAGGTAATTTTGATAATTTTTATAAATTTCTATATAATATAATTAGAAAAATTTGCTTATATCAAAAAATTTTAGAATAAAAATAAGTAAATTTTTTTAATATTTTTTTTAATTTTATACAAGCTAATATTTTTATCAATAAATAATTTTATATATTATTAAGTAAAATTATATAATATTTTAAATGTAAAAATCTAAAACCTTTTATAATTTCTTTAATTTTTTTTATTAATTTATATTTTATTATTGTAACCATAATTATTTATTTATTATTACTACTATTTTCATAAAGTATATTATAATCTTTAATATTTAAAATATTATTTTTTTTAAAATTTTTTCATATTCTGAAAATTTTTCTAGTTTATTTATTTTTATTTTATTTTCTTTATCTATTTAATAATCAATCTTATTAATATTTAAATATTTCTTAGATTTATTAATTCATTAATATCTATAAATAAAATGAGATTATAAGATAATTAATAAATAAATAATTATTTATTTTATTAATCATTAAATCAGTATTCATATTTTTTTTTTTGCTCATTATTACTTAGTTTTTTCTAATGAAATCTGACATTTTTTATATTGATAATAAATACTTTTATTATTAAATTATCTTTTAAATATTTTTAAATAAAATATATATTTATATAAATAAGTTGATTCACTTATTTTGTAAGAAAAAAATTATAATTAAAAGATAATTTGTAATTATTAATATAAAATAAAAAACTATTATATAGAATTTTTAAAAATTGTTTTTTATTTTATTTTATTTTTAATTTAATATTTAATATTACTGTATAGTATATCTGTAATAAGCATTATTTATAATTATTTGATTTAATAAGCATAATTTAGTTGAATCAATATGAATTAATTATTTTACCTGATTTAATTATTCAATTTAATTATCCAATACCATTATTCAATTTGATTACCTGATTTGGTCTATAATTATTTTAATTGTATATTTTTAAAATAATAATAAAAACTTAAAAGCTTTGTTAAAATATATTATATATTATATTATATTTTATACACTAAATTATTTAAGTATTATTTCATAATCTAAAGTATAAGAGAAAAAAAAAAAAAGAAAGCAATTATATTTAAGATTTTATATTTTAATTTAAATTTACAAATATAAATATTATAATTATTATTAATTAAAAAAAAAAATAATATAATCAAAGTTAAAATTATATGATTTTATTTATTCGTTTTTTTTTAAAAAACATTTTTTAAACATTTGGGTAGTAAAACAATAAATTACAAGTAAGTTGGTGCGTTTCTATTAAGGAAACCATTTTCGTTAATGTAATAGTAATCTGTATTGCATAATTGACTAGAAATCCGGACCTTTAACTGTTAGATCAGACCTTTTGTTTTACCAAGTAATCTTATTTAGAATAAAGGATTACTTCCCCCCGATTATCAAAAATATAAATTAGTACAAATTTAATTTTGTAGATTATAACTATATAGCTAATATATTTAAGTTCTGGTACACTATTTAGGGGTAATGTAAAACGGACAGACGTTGGGGAAATTTAAATCCTTGTCTGACAGATGACCGAAAATACCGTAGTCCCATTCTGGTAACAGTAAATGCTATTGGCCTGCAATTCTCAAACGTCAAATTCTTACATGCCCTTATTAATCAGTATAATAATAAAAATCATGGAAATTACAAACATTGCGTACGATGCAGATAAATTTCATGGTAACTGAGAGTATCCAATATTCCAATTTTTTAAAAATTTTTCAATTTTCCATTCACGATTAGCTCTTCCAAAAAAAAATTTCGACGTTTTTTTTTTCATTTTTTTCAATTCTTCTTTGTTAGAAGAAAAAAGAGGGTACAAATATAAATCGTGTAACTTTAATTTTTATTACTGTTGGTTAAAAATGTTTCATCAGATCAATAAATTAGGAAAATAGGGGATAGTAATTCCGATTCCGATTGAAATAATGATCTTGTTGTTTAGAAAAGACTGACCGGTATCTCCGAAATTTTTGAAAAGTGATAATCAAGAAAAAAAAATTAAGAATAAAAAAAAAAAAAAAAAAAAATTCTTGATGTTTGGTAAGCATGTTTCAAAAAATAGCAATCGCAGTGCATTACATCGGTGCATTAGTCTTTACTAGTAAAAGCTAATTTAGTAAACAATTCTTTATATAGGGAAATTGTTTACAATCATTTGATCAAGGAACAAAGAATCTAGAAATATGTTAGTTATTATTATCTCTATTAAAATAAGATTTGAAACAAAATCACCTTGTACAAGTAACTTAATATGTGCATAATTAGTTGTTATTTTTTTAAAAATTTTTAGTTTAGACTTTCTTTTTATGATCAATTGTATTTCTCCAATGATACTGCTTTAGTTCTCTTTAAGAAATTCATTACGATTTAATATAAATTTCAATTTAAATAAATTAAAACATATATATATTAATTAAATATCTCTCAAAACTGGTTAAAAAAAAAATTAAATTTGACTACCCATTTTTTTTTAAAAAAAAATGACGATAATATTAATTAAGTCGTTTGCCGCAGTAATCCTAGCGATTTTTCAGTTCTTGGTGATAGTAACAGCACAACGTGCTCTTGATGGACAATCAAATAATTTAAATGACCCAAATGCTGGTACACCTCAATCACCATATAAAAGAGATATTGGAAAACAAGCGTGGCAAGATGGAATAGACGCTATGATTACAACTCCTGGAGATTATACGGCAGTTGTACCAAAAGGAAATGGTGCTTGTGCCGTTCCTGCATTGGAAGGATTATTTCCTCTTCCAAGATGTGTTAGTAATTTGGTTAATGGATTACAAGCTAAATTAGGTGACGAGTTTGAATTATCGATTCAGGACACAAAAAAATCAAAGAGGAAAAACTCTCATATGGTAAGTTCGTGTGGCGCAGCATCTATCGTAAAGTCATCTCTATCTCCAACCCTAATTGTTTTTCCTTGTAGTTAACATTTTGGGGACAATTCGCGAACATGGACGTTATGAATACTTTGTTCAATGGAGAAAATTTTCCTGCCGGTATATTTATTCCTTCAGATGATGCAACCTATACATCAGAATACGTTTTGGGTCCTTTAATTCCTACGGTGCAACAAGAAAGTTTCCCATTTAATAGAACAAAAGGAGCGAGTAATAGGAATGGGATTAATGAGGTTACATCATTTCTTGATGGTTCACCAATATATGGAGTTACGATAGATCAATCAATGAAAGTTCGTGAAGGAGTTCGTGGAAAACTTAAATTAAACTACGATGAAAGCACCGAAGATGGTAGTTTTGGATACCCGCCTGTCAATGATAATGGGGAATATGCCTTTGCATTAACTACACGTACAGGAAAAAATGTATTCGTAGATACCATCATGCTTATCCTTATGAGAGAACATAATCGCAAATGTGACTTATTATTCGAGATACATGGGGATACTTGGAGCGATGAACAATATTTTCAAGAAGCAAGAAAATGGGTCATTGCAATCATCCAAAGGGTCACTTCGCTTGAATACCTTAGTATAGTATTAGGAGCTCCTTTACCTAATTATTCAGGATATGATTCTGCAATGACGCCAGCAATAGATACGTTCTTTTCAACGGTTACTTCTCGTTATGCGCATTCCGAAATAAGTGATGTATATAATATAGTTGATGAATCTGGTTATAAACTTACTGAATTGCCCCTTAGGTCACTTAACACCCCTAAGCTCATTGAAAAATATGGGGTTGCAACGTTGGTTCTTTCGATGGCCCTTCAAAGGTAATTTTTATTGCGCTACATTTTTTTTCCTCTTTACTATTTAGTTAATATCTAATGAAAACAATTGATATGTTTTTTCTTAGACAAGAAGAAATTGATATTTTCTATGCTGATCAAATGAGAGTTCTGGTTAACGCTAAAACTGGAAAGACTACAGACGTTGCAAGTCTAGACATTGTAAGAAGTCGTGATCGAGGAATGCCATTATATAACGATGCGAGAGAGGCATTAGGATTAAAAAGAAAAACTCAATTCACAGAAATTTCATCAAATACAGAGGTACAAGAACGTTTACAAAAAGCTTATAAAAGTGTGGATCAAGTCGAATCTTTCATAGGAGGTTTAGCTGAAGATCATGCAAAAGGATCGATTTTAGGAGAACTCTTTCATAAAAGCTTCACTCAACAATGGAATTTGATTCGTGATTCGGATAGATTTTGGTTTGAAGGAAATAATTTAGGATTTACACGTGACGAAATTAACGAAATTCGTAATATAACTTGGCTATCAGTTATTCAAAACAACATTCCCAAAGGTTTTGTGTTTCCAACAAATATTTGGAGCGTTCAACCTATCTCAACATTTAACACATCTACAATTGAGGAGAATAAGCCTGCGCAAGATGATTATCCTGAACAAAATGTTCTTAAATTAAGTGAAGTTTATGAGATTAGATGGAAAATTAACGATAAAAACATTGATTTTAAAATAACAATGCTGAGTTCAAATGCATGGTTCGGATTGGGATTTAATCCTTCAGATACCGGAATGATTGACGCTGATATGATAATTATATGGAACAAAAACGATTCAACTTTATCAATAAATAACTACCTATCCAATCAATATGAACGACCTAAAGAGGATCCGAACCAATTTGTAGAACAAAAAAATACCCCTACTGTATTAAGCGGTTTTACTCAAGTTGAAATTACACGACCATTAGTTCCTCCAAATGGACGACCTCCAATTTCAAATAATGTAATTACAATGATTTATGCTTGGAATCCAAATTCAAATGAGCTATCTTATCATGGAGGAAATCGTGGAGCAACCAAAGTTAATTTCTTTACAGGAGGAGGATCTGTTGCTAATGTTTCTATTCAAAATATTCAGGATACTCGGTTCATTCATGGAATCGCGATGTTTTCAGCTTGGGGGTTAGTATTTACGGTTCTTAAACTCAATTTCTTATAATTTAAGCATCGATACAATGATGATAATTTTTTTTTTTTTTAAAAAAAAATATATATATATATATACACACACTAGTATTCTATTTCCTGGTGAGTTGAAATTTCGTTAAGTTTCTCATTAAGTTGCCATGTAAAACATATTCTAATGTATGATTGTTATACTCTTTTTAGCTTCGATATTTATTGTTCGATACTTGAAGCACGTTGAAACATACATGTCCCGGCATCGTAATTTACAAATGGTTGGAGGTTTAATCGTAATTACTTTTGGAGCTGCGGCCATGGCGACCGTCTCTAAACATGGAAGTAATTCGCACGACATGTTAGTGATATTATCCATGATAATTTTTTTGTTTCCTCTCTTTTTTTTTTTTTTTTATTTTTTATTTTTTTTTTTAAAAAAAAATTAATTTTGTGTTTATTTTTTTTTTTTCAGTTTGGGATTGTTAATTTATTCCACTATATTCCTTCAACTTGGATTGGGTATCCTCGCTATATGGGGTCTTGCCGCAGTTGAATCAGCTAGTACAGGAATTGTTGTCGGATTAAAACATCTTCATTTTTATTTAGGCTTCGTAATAATGATTCTTGCTTGGTAAATAATTTATATGAAACAAAAAAAAAAAAAAAAAATTTTTTTTCTTATCAAATATTTATCTTTGATTATCTTTTAATAGGTGTCAAATATACGTTGGATTAACCTTATATTCAAAACAATTTAACGTTGTGTCATATACATGGAGAATACTTTATTTGATTTGGTTGGGTAAATATCACTTTGACAAATTTATTTATATTTTTGTATTTATTTCAATTTAAAACATTCAATTTGATATATTTATATTATAATCTATTAAAGCGGTCGTGGTAGCAATATATGTTATAGCGGAGTATGTTTATAAATATAAGAATTTGCAATTCTTATGGCCACTTAGAGAAAATGGAGATAAAAACAAACGCCTTTATAATCGTATACCGGAAGATGTTTTTGAACAATTACCAGCAATAAGTTGGAATGATTTTAATTTAAGGGTTATGGCAGGAGCACATCTAGTAGTAGCGGAAGGGTTAGTATTTGATATACATAAATGGTTTAAAATACATCCAGGAGGACAAAGGATATTAAGGAGAGTAATTGGTACCGATATTACACAAGACTTTTTCTTTGACCCTACAGATCAAATAGTCATTAATAGGGCATTTTCAGAAAATGAAAAAATAATGAAACAAATTGAAGAAACTAAAGATGTAAAAAGTTTAAAGAAAAGGAAATTACCTCAAGCAATTCGACCTAAATCGATAGCCAATACCGTGGATTTAATTAATAGTACAACATTTAAAAATTCGAGGGTTGCGATGCATCGTCATTCAAAATTTGCTACGGCCAAATTAGCTACTTTGGTGGTAGCAAGAATATCAGATTCAACAGAGGATTATGGACAACAAAAGAAAGATGATGATTTTAATCCAATTTCTTCCATGACCCCAATAATTAATGCACCACCTACACCACAAAATAATTCACCTTATATATTTAAAAGATATATTTTAACTAATATCGAATATGCTACTAGACATGATGCTGAAAATCCTGTTAAAAAATTAACCTTTCAAGTCATTCATCCAAAAGACAAGTTGCCAAAATTTCTTCCCGGTGATTATATTGAAATCATGAGTTATGTTAACAAACATATGGTAATCAGACCATACACTCCATTACAAGGTCCTTCTGATAAAACATTTACAATATTGGTCAAGATCTACAAGGATGGTGCCATGTCACAACATTTGGTGAGTAAATTCGCATTAAAATTACGCGCTCAAGTAGTTAATGAACAAAAATCAACCCACTAACTGCATATATTATTAATACTCGTATACTCTATAGGAAAAACAACTGAGAAATTTCGAAATAGCTGTTCGAGGACCATTTGATGTAGCAGATAGGATGTATACACCGCCACAGGTATCCCCATATCAAGCAAGTAAAATACCAACATCACCGATAATCAGACCATCAAGTCCCAATTCCACCGCTAACCTTATGTATGGGAATAGTAATACGAGCTTAGCTCGTAGTGCAACGTTATTAAGACAAAATAGTGTAAGCAATATTCAACGTAATTATCAACCAAGTAATTTTGGTTTAGATAGTGTTTATGGTGATGAAAGTTATTCGGTGAATGGTAATAGTGAAGCTCACCAACCGTCTAATGGTGGTGTAATAAATAATAGGGTATTATTAAACCCTGCTAGGGAAGATCAGTGTTGGGATACATTGTTTATGGTTTGCGGTGGTACGGGTTTAACCCCTATGCTTCAATTGGTATGTTATCTCCTAATCGCAAGAAATTTTTAAAACTTGTCAAAGCATCTTAATTTGATACTTATTTTTATTATTATAATTCTCATAGATTCAATATCATTTGGATTGTGCGGATAGTTTCGGGTCAACTTTTAAACTTCATTTGCTCTGTGCAAATACACAAATATCAGATATCATCTCGATGAAATATTTAGATTTCCTTGCATCAACATCGGATGGTAAATTTACGGTAACTCATACCTTAACAAAACCTCCACCGATATGGAGAGGATTATCAGGACATTTAGACGATAATGTATTATTTAATTGGATATCGAAAAATTATCAAATACCACCTCCAGCAATACCACCAAGAGTTAATTTATCCCAACCACAAACACCACAACAAATGATGTTAACTTCATCATATAATCCAAATTTTAACGAATCTCTATATAATTATTCGGCTGCTACACCACCTCTTTCATCACAACAACTACCCGCTTCAAATATATCTATGGATGGTAGTGATGGTAACCCTATGAGAAATAGCATACAACCTTTTGCGTTTAGTAATTTTCAATCAAATAATGAAATGAATGTATTATCTGAAAGGCAAGAATTTATGAGAATGTTAAGTCAAGATGCCACTCAATCTTGTAGAGTTGCCGTTTGTGGTCCTTTTGGCATGATGGAAGGTGTTAGAAGATCATTGGAAAGGATCGGTTTCCCAGTTGACGCAAAAGTTTTATTTATTCAATAAGAGATTATAATAATCAATTAATCGGATTTTTTTTAGGTCCTTTGTATACTATTTTTTTTTTTTTTAATAACAAAATCATAAATTGCATTTCCTTTTATTATTTATTATTTATTATTATTAGTATTTAACTTGTGTAAACGTTAGAATAAAAAAAGGTGGAACTTTACTTTTCAATCGTAATTATTCAAATATCCATACAAATGATAATCTAACAAATAATCTTTTCGCTTATAATCTTCACAAAGATTTAAAAATATTGAACGACGATTAACAAAATTTTTATGACAATGAAAAGAAATTGGTTTTAATTCTAATGAATTCCTTTTGTTCATGAAATTTTTAAAAATTTCTATCTTCATTAATTTCCACCCGGTTTCTAAATATAATCTAGATAAATTATCGAAAGGAACCTCCATCATTGCTTCCATGAAACTATCAAATTGACACATTTTTTGTGTTGGATAAAGGTGTAATATTTTTAGATTAGTGCATTTTAATAATTGAGAGAATTCAGATAGATTCGATACACTGATTACCCCTTGGAAAACCTTTAGACTTGGACAATGTCTACTGATAGATTTAATATATAAGTCAGTTACACTTTGATCCCCTTGAATTTTTGTGTTTATAATAAATTGTTCCAAATCACAAGAAGAATTATCGATAAACTTTGCGATGAGATCATAATATATGGTATAATTATGGTTGATAATCAATTTCTTGAGATTCCTTAATGACGCCTTTGCCATATGCTTCCAAAAACTGACGGTGTATTGTTCAGTATACGTTATAATCAATTCCGTTAAATTTTCAAACCCTTTCAAAATCAAAAAAATCCCCGGGGAATCGTTAATAATAAGTCGAGTAATTGATTCTTTACTTGAAATGATATCCGAAGTTTTATTAATATCACCACGTGCTTTACTAAATTTCACATTTAATTCCTTCAAGTTATTTTGTGCATTAATAAAATTTCTTAATCCATCTGAACATAAATTGCAATTTTCGATTTCCAAATATTCCACATTACATAAGGTTCGTGGTAATAAATGTATCACATTGCTCCCAAATTGTAATTGTCTTAAATTATCGATCCGATTTTTTGTTATAGGATTCCATTCAATGATTTCCATTATATAATAAAAGCTCCTAATACTTAAATTTGAAGCATAAAGTGTATCTATATTTGTTGAATTAACCAGAAAGAATTTAAGTAATTCATAAGTTATAGTCTTTTTATTCGCTTTGTAATTTATTCGTTGAATTCTTCCTCCATCATCACCTTCATGGAATTCATCCCAAATCGCCTTTGTATGATTCTTGGCGGCTTTCCTTTTACGTTGAGGCTTAAAAATAAAGGAAGATTCATGAATTCTAATAGGTTGATTGTGAACCCAAAGTCTAATATCATTGTCTAATTCACTTAATACTATACTTTGTAAGGATTTTGAATATTCAAAAGTGAGTTTGTTAAATAATGGAAATTCAATAATTTCATCTCGTGATAATTTGTTTTGAGTTTTCTCTGGTAATGTTGAAATATATATATCGATTAAATTTTTTAAGCACCCTTCTTGTCGATATTTCCACGGGTTTCTCCAGAGAACTGGAATTGCATGTTGACACCACTGTCTGTTGACAAGAACACAAAAATGTAATGACCTTGGATCGTTTTCTAAATATTAAAATATCTCAAGCAAACAATCGTCAACTAGTACGGCCATCTAAAACCGACAATTATTGCGCGGAATTAAAATTAACTAATTCTGGTCAACATTAAAGCCTTCTCATTTGTTAGAGAATTTCCTTTTTGTATAACCCTGACTTTATTTTTCATTGGTTGGAGTTTAATTCTATTAAACCTTTTTACATTGGGTGACCGTAATAATTCTGCCATCATTGACTAGCCAATGAATAATTTGTGGTCGAGGAAGTTTTTTTTTTTTTTTTGATAATCTGTTACAATGTAATCAGGACAATATCTGGCATTGTTGTTGATATTTTTTCCAAAAGCCATCACCATTATAAGGTTAGATCGATTTATACAGATCAATAGGTCAGTTTGCGAGTCGATTACCCAATTTGAATTTTAAATGTAGGGAAATATATTTAGGTTTTAATTATTAGATCTTCTATCCTGTAACCTATTAAAAAAAAGTTTTTTTATTAAGGTTAAATAAAACACAATTTTCAAAGAATTTACCGTATGGTTTCAACATATGGGAGGTTTGCCATTAAAATCACGTTATGGATCATATGATTTACCATATTCGTAAACTCGGTTTTAGGGTGTCCAGGATAGGTTGGCGTGACAGCCCAAAAATCGCACGTGATTTTACGATTTTTATCGCGAAAAAATCGCAACTATAATTCTAGCCGAAATTTTATAATTTTTAGTAAATTGACCAAATTTATTATAAAATATAACAATTAACCATCCAAAAAAAATATTTTATTCATTAATAATCGAAATTTTCATTTAGATTAATGTAAAGAAAATTAAGCATTTGAATGCTTTCTTTTTTAAGTGCTACCCTTCTATCTGACAAAATTGTTTATAACTAGAAAACTACGTTCAACTTCAACACCAGATACTGGTAACCATATATATATTAATTCTAATGCACTAAGTTCTGGTAATAAATGTCTTTTACTATGCCAATATACATTTAAGTCTACAAATTCCTCATCTAATTCATTGAAACCACAATAAATGGCCTATTCTTGAATCAAATTATCAGTAGGAAAATGAAATTCTTTAATAATACTATAATCTGTCATATTAATATTTGCTATATTAGATTGGATAAATCTTGGATCAAAGCATTGTATTGCTTTAAATAATGATAAAGCTGAATGGTAAGAGAGATATTTTTCATATTTTTCATAAGCCAACCCAAAAGCCTGAGAAAATAATGTAATACATACTTCCCTGTCACAATTTCTTTCAATAAAAATATGTTTTATTTCATTTGATATTAGAGGAGTCCTTTTTCCTGATAAAATAAAAGCTTGAAAACAAACTTTTCTTGAATAAACAAATGGAGCTATTGCTTTATTTCAGATTTTAAAGAATTTTAAATCATTAATCAACCTAATTAAACTTTTTTAAATAATTAATAAAGTTATTAATTTAATTAAAATTATTAAAAACTTTCTTACCTATTACAATTATATATAATAAAACATATAAAAATTTAACATATAAAACATAATTTTGGTTTTGACAAAAGTTATAAAGGTATCGGATAGCCTTTGAATCATGGTTGAGATTATATTCTGCATTAATAAATGTAATTATATGAGAATATAAAGATTTAATCTAACACAAAAAAGAAAACCATGAATTTCATCTTATTTTTACAGGTAATGATGCTAAAGTAGAGAATTCAATATTATTTTGTAATAAATGTTCTTTCCAACAAATTTTTCTTTGTGAATTATAAATAAATATTGCTTTAAAATTTGCAACTAATTTATCAACTAATTCAAACTGTTTAAAATCAATCCATGTCTCTTCAATCAAATTAAGAATGTATGCTAAACAACAATTTTGTTTCATATTTAGTAAAAAAAGGAGTTAAATGAGAATATGCTAATTTCATATAAAAAGCATTATCTGTTATAAAAAAAATAATATTTTAATAAGGAATTTTATAAAAATAAAGTGTATTCATTATAAATTGAGAAATAGAAGTAGCATCTACATTATCTAAAAATTCAGTTCTAGCTAATTTGGTTTGATTACCAAAAACTAAACAAAATATTGACAGTATATCAACTATAACGGTCTGTTGTTTCATCAATTATTAAACAAATAAGTTTGTCAATAATTTTATTTTTTAATTTTTGAATTTCTAAATCATATGATAAGAAAAAAAAACTTTTCATAAAGTTGATTTGCTCCAGTAATTAAACTTCCTACAAATAAATTAATATTAATAATAAAAATATTAAAAAATTAAAATATAAATATAATTTCATATTATTTTTACAATGCTTTAATAAAAAAGGTTTTAATTTTTCAATTTTTTTTAAGGGAATATCCACAAGAGAAAAGGCTTCAACAACTCTATATTTAATTTTTCTTTTTTATTTAATGTATTTTTAAATGATGATAAAATTCTTTGAATTAACAAAGGAGAATCATTTCTATGATTTTTGTTATTTAGATATTTTATTGTAATTAAATATTTATTTATAGAGTCCTTTTTTTTATGGTCAAACTTCTATATTGCAAAATCAATATTATAAAAACTGCCTTGTAAAATATAATTCTTTTAATATTCTACACTTTATGCCAAGTGTATGTGAGAAACAACCATTTTTTTTACATAAAAGTTAAAAGTTAATCTAACGAAAAAAATTTAGATTATCCAATTAAATTTAAATAGCATGAAAATCGTAAAATTATACTGAAAATTATGATCACGTTAAAATTGCAAAAAAAAGTCAAAATCGTTAAAAAATCACAATCAACAAATTTTGAACATCCTACTCAGTTTTAATAGTAAACCTTCCATATTGAATTGTATAATTTTCCTTTTGATATACAATACATAAAAGTTATAATATAGTATATAATAAAAAAATTTTAAAAAAATATATTGTATAAATTAAAATAATAAATTAAGTTTAATCAAAAATAAACTTTAACTTATTTTATTTTTTTAATTTCACAATTAGAACTCGATATAAATAAAATGATTTTAGCTTATAATAAACTTTTACTTAAACTAAAATTACTATAGATAATTTTATAATTATATATTGATTTTATAATAATTATAATAACTATAACAATATTTAAATATAACGAATCATAGTAAAGATGTGAATCTACTTTATCTTTATTCAGAATAAATTAATATAGTTAAGTTTGTAATAAAACCAGATAAAATATATTAGTAAATTCAAATTTTTTAAATTCTCTTGTATATGATCCTTTATAAAGTTAAGCTAGATTATATAATATATAATATACATTTACCTATATTAAATTACCAGATTTATAATTACGTGATTTATTGTGTCTATAATAAATTCACAATTTCTCTTTAACGTATATAAAAATAATAAAAAATATATATATATAGTCTTTATCTTCTTCAAAAAAGAAATATGTAGAAACAAGCTGTTTAAAGCTTAATGTGAAAGAATTATTAATGCATATCTGAGTAGTATCAAGCAAATAGTTATTTTAACTCAATTTGGTATTTCTACTAATACTATTAACAATACTATAAAAAGATACAAAGAAACAGGTTTTGCAATACTGAGAAGTATCTTAGTCATCCTAAAATACTTAATTAACGTGATAAATAGACCTTATAATGTATCATTTAAAATAATCAGTTTACTTCTCTTAGTGTGATATAACAAGCAGATTAAACTCTAGTCTTGATACCATATTGCATAATAATACTGTTAGAAAATACATTCATGATGAAGGCTTTAATAGTTATATCACTCGTAAGAAATCTCTTTTAATCCAAAAATAGCAAAAGGATAGGTTAAAATGAAGTAAAAAGAAATGAAACTGGGGTAATAAATGGAAAAAAATAATATGATCTGATAAGTTCAGATTTGCTCTTTTTAAATCAGATAGAAGAATAAGAGCTTAGAAAAATCTTAAAAAAGCTTATAATAAAAATTGTATCTTACTTACAGTTAAATTTGATAGTGATTCAGTGATGTTTTGGGATTATTTTAGTTAGCATAGAGTTGAACCTTTAGTTGTAGTAGAAGGAAGTATGGATTCTAATACATATATCAATATTCTTACTAACCACTTTATACTATAAGTTAGTAATTATTCTAACTCTATTTTTTAGCAAGACAGAGCTTTATATTATACATCAAATTATAACATTTGGTAGATAAAAACATATAATATTTAAATCTTAAATTAGTTAGTACAAAGTCCTGATCTTAACCTGATCAAAAACTTATAAAATTATTTAGATTAGCAGATTAGAAAAAGAAAGCCTTTATCTAAATGTAAACAGAAATTAATAAATGTAGTTCAAGAGGAATATAAAAAAATTAGCATAGAGATAGTATATCACTTAATTTAAGCTTATCTAATTATATTAATATGGTAATTAAAGCTAAAGGTAAACATACTAAATATTAGTCTATTAAAATATAAATTATATTTTATAATAAATATAAAATTCATATATTATTTTGATATAATTTTTATTATTAGTTATTTATAATATAAAATTATATTTAATTAATAATATAGTTTAGTATATGTTTAAAGATTTAAAGAAGTTAAATTACATATATTGAATTCTGTAAGCTTCATAAAATTTACTTATTTATATATTAGTTTATATATTACATGAGTATTTACAATTTTGAACTTTCAGATAAGATAGCTTTATATAGTAAAATGACATTAGTCTCATTATCATATTTTTGAAAATGTTTTAAAAGAATTTGTAATATATAATTTATACTAACCAATCATCTTATTTTATGTAAAAATAAAAAAACTGAAAATCTTACTATTACTAATAAAACTATTGTTATAAATAATAACTAAAATATATATTATATAACAAATTATATTAAAAACTATTAAATAATGTTCTTTTTTAATACTTATATGATTTAAAATTTCTTAAGATTATTTAATATATTTTAATATTAAGTTTTATTTAAAAATATCAGATAAATTAAAAAAAATACTTTATTTAATAATCTTAATGTTTCTAAAGCAAATACTTTTGATAATAAAATTAAATTTTTTCTTTAAATCCAATTCATTTAATTTTACATATTTAAAATTGTTTTATTTATAATTTCTTTTTTTTTTTATAATTATTATTATCATCAATTAAGACAAATTCTTTAGTATTTATTAATTTATTAAAAATAAAATTATTATATTGATTTAATAAAATAAAAATAAAGTAATGATTAAAAATAATTTTCTATTTTTTATTTAAAAATTATTAATAATTACTTTTAAATTTTAATATAAAAATAAAATAAAATCATTTATTTTTAATTTAAAAATTAGAATATTTAAATTCTATTTAATTATCATAAATTTCAATTTTATTTTTATAAGTATTTTTGATATTTCTAAAATTTATAATTGATTATAAAATATTTCTTATTTATTTTATAATTTAATTAATAAATAATATATAAATCTTAATAAATTAATAATATTAGTATCAATAAATTGTAAATAAACTATAATAAATAATAAATAATAAATTGTAATATTGATTATAATTTAAATTATTTACAAAATAAAATAAATATATTGTCTATTAAAAGAAAATATTTTCTTATTTTTTATTAAAAGTTCTGAATATATTTATTCTAAATAAATATTTACATCTAAGTACTTTATTTTAAAAATAATCAATTAAAAACTATATTAGTAATCTAAATATTAATAAAATTATAATCTTAAATTTTTTTTTTAAAAAAAAAGTCAAATATAGTAATTTGTAAAATTTAAATTCAATTTAAATTTAATATCTGATTTAAATTAAATTTATTTAAATTAGATTAAATAATTCAATTAGATTTAGATTAAATATAAATAATTTTTTTTAATAAAAATAATATTTTAAAACCTTTTTAGAATTGATTAATAAAATTAGAATTAAAATTTCATTTTTTTAATAAATAAAATATTTTTAGATTTTTTTTAAATTAAAATAATTTTTTTTTTATATTCAGATTTAAATTTAAATTGATCTGTTAAATTCAGATTTAAGATTTAATCTGATATATTAGATTTAAATTTAAACTAATTTATTAATCTATTAAAATCTTCATATTGTAAAATTATTAGCATTAGTTAAAATAATTTCTTTATTAATAATTTTATTAATCACTAAAGTATTTAAAATCTAATTATTAAAATTTTTTCTAATTTTTCTAATTTTTTTTTTATTAATTTTTAAATTCAACTATTTTTTTTTGATTTTTTAAAATATTATAAATAATATTTTTTTATATTAAAATTTTTTCTATTTTTTTTATGTAATAATTGTAAATTTTCTTTATAAAAACATATATAAATTTTTTTTTAAAAATAAAGACTTTTTTTTTATTATTTATTGATTTATAATAATAATAAATTATTATTAAATTATTATAATATAATTAACTGATATAATAATTTGATATATCAAAATTTTTATTATATTTTCTAAAGATAGTAAATTAATATAATTTTAATATATAATATCAAATTTTATATATAATTAGTATATTAAGATTTTTAAATATAAAACTGACTTTTAAAGAAAAGGTTAATATTTTAAGAATTTATTATATTATAGATTTATTATATTAAAAATTCAAATTGCTCTTCCCTTTTCTTTTTTTTCTATATTTTAATGTATTTTTTAATACATCAAAGGATTTTTTATACCAAATATGTTTAATAAAAAAAAATTAAAATTTATCTATTATATTTATTATAAATAATTAGATAATCATATTCATAATATATAAATTATAATAAAAAATTAAATTATATCTAAATAAATTATATAAATAAAAAATATTAAAGAAAATTAAATTTATTATAAATTAATTTAAAAAATTTATTAATAAATAAAATATTAATAATAAAAAATAATTTAAACTAATTTCTAAAACTATTTTAATTTTCTTCCTATAATATCAAATAAAATTATATCAAATAATACTAATTCTAATAAACTTTTGATCTTATATTATACTATTGACTTATATAGTAATTTAATTATATAACAATAAGTAATACTGTAATATTATTAATAGTTAATCATAAGTAAAAAAAATTCATAAAATATAAAGACTTACAATTAATTTAATTTAATAATATATTTATTAATAAGTAAATAAAAATTAAAAATTAAATAAAAAAATAAAAGTAAAAGAATTAAAAAAAAATTAAAAGTAAATTAAACAAAAATTAAGAAGTAAAATATTTGATCTTAAAAATAAATTTTAGTTAAAAGTTTTTGATTATCTTTAAATTATGATTAAAAAATAATTATTTTAAAAATGGTTTTATATATTTAATACAAAATATATTATATAAAATATTTTTAAAAATATTAGAAAAATTATTAAATTTTTAAAAATAAATAAAAAATTTAGATTATTATCAAAACTTTAATACAAAATAATTAAAAAAATAATAATAGCAAAATTGAATATAGCTGTTAAAATAATTTGATAATCTGTTTAATTTCTTATTTTTATAATATAATCCTTTAAATCAAATAATAATTTGAATTCAAATTAAGTAATTTTAAATGTTACTAATATATATAAATTGTAATTTAATTTATTAAGATTAAATATTTTAATATTGTTATTGATAAAGAAATTTTACATTAATTTACATATAATAATTTCAATTAAAATTAATATAAATATAATAAAATAATAAATAATTTAATTTTAATTATAATATGATAGAATGTTGAATAATAACAAATTTAAACTAGATAACTAAAACTAAAAAGTAAGCAATTTGACTTTAGCTAAAAAGTTTTTATTCTATAATTGAAAAAAGTATTATTATTAAATTATATAATAAAAATGTAATTTAAATAATAATACAAAATAGAATATTAAGAATTTTAAAAGAACTGAATATAGTAATTTTTATGATAAATTAAAAAATTTAAACATCTTATGATTAATTAATTATATTTATAAAAAGATATAGATTAATAATATAATAATATTTTAAAAATTTCTGTTGTGAAAATCTTTATTATATTAAATTTAATGATATATGTTTAATTAAAAAAAATTTTAAAAAAACAATTATTATTTTTTAATTAATAAGTATAAATTATTTATAAAATATTTTAAAAACTTATATTATTTTAATATTAATGATTATAAAAGAATAAAAATAAAATTTATTAGATTTGTTATATTAAAATATATTTAAAAGTAATATTTTATTTTAAAATTAATAATTATTAATATATATTAATTTTTTAATAATTTATTATTTAATAATTATAAAAAAAATAAAATTTAATTTATTAAATATCTCATTAAATTCTATTAAAATATTATATTTATAAGATTAATAGATAAAAAATATATAATTAAAATATATTTATTAAAGTTTTTAAATATATTTTTTATAAATTTATTTATTTAAAATTACTTAATTTATATTTTAGATATTATATAAATTTAAGATTATTTATTTTTAGGATTATTTATTTTTAAAAAAAAAACAATACAAATGTATTTTTGAAAATTTTAATATTTTTATATTAATAAATTAAAAATTTAAAAAGCCTATAAGATAGAATGAAAATAAAAAATTATAATTTATAATAAAATTCTTTTATTATAATTTTACTTTTCTTTTTAAATGTTAGAAAATCCAATTATTTAATAGTAATTACTTAATATTTTTATACTTTAACTAAATAATTAAATTAAATAAAATTTAAAATATATTAAAATATTTAGAATATTAATAATAAGAATAAAACTAAAAATTATATATTTTAGTTTGATAAAATGCTTAAAATCTTTAGTTAAATTTATAATATAAAATATTATAGAATAATATTATCAATTAAAAATCAAATAGTTAAATTTAGGCTAATTCTGATAATATTTATAACTAAATTATTTATTTTTTAATTGATCTAAATTGATATTGATTTATTTTAATTGAATAATATAATTTAGTATCAATTCAAAATATAAGTCAACTATAAATTAATTTAAAATTGATCTCAATTTAATATCTATTCAATTGTAAATCAAACTTAATTAAACTTCAATTTGAAATATAAATTCAACTTTATATTAGTTTAAAATTATTATTAATTTTACAGTCAACTCTTGATATAACGAACTCTTGATATAACGAATTTTTTAAACAAATATAATAAAAATACTCTTGTTATAGCGAATTGGCCAATCAAATCTCTTAAAATCTTCACTATAGCCTTATAGCGAAGTTGAGGTCTAGGACATAGAGTTCGTTATAATAAGAGTTGACTGTATGTAATAAGTATTATAAAATTAGTTAAAGTTTAATTAATATTTTATATAATTTTATTTAATTCAATTTTATTAAATATCATTAAATAAAATTATATATTATTAGTATTATAATAAATATAAATTATTTAATGAATATTAAACTAATTTTAATAAAATTACTATTCAACTAATTTAGATTTATTAAATAACTTTTTGTTTTAAAGTTAATTTTCTTAAAATGACAAAAAATAAAAAAAAAAGAATTTTTTGCTATAATTTTAATAGTATAGATAATAAATAAATATATATATAATAAATACTAATTTTAAGCATTATTTAATTTTAAGTAACATTTTGACTTTTATAAAAACTTGAAAATAAAAATAAGCATTATCTTAAATTTTAAAAATTAATTATACTATTGAATCTTTATATAGTTACATTTCATATAATTACATTCTATAGATAATTTATTTTTAAAATAATTTTTTTATAATCTTATATCATTTATAATTACTATTATTATGATTAAATATAATTCTAGCTGAAATTTTTATAACTTCATATGTAAATCATTTTTAATAATTACAGTTAGCCCTTTTAATAATTATTTGTCAGCTATCACAGTATTAGGATATCAAAATATCAGGTTGTTAGAGCATTAAACTGTCAAGATATTAGATTGTTAAGATACCAGTATGATAAATAGTTAAAATATCAGGCTGGCTTAATTATATTTTTTATATATATCAAGCTAAAAATCCTAAAATAGCTTAATATTCTATACTCACCTTTAATATATTTCTTTAATATATTCTCTTTATAATTCTCCTTTTTACAACTTTATGATAATTTCAATTTTTATCATTTTACTTTATAATTTCACATATGTAATATCATTTATTATTTTATTTTAATTTCTAATTTATTATTATTTTATAATTCAATTTTTCTTATGTAATAGTTTCATAATTTATATAATCTTAATTAATTAGAATTTAGTATTTAGTATTTATAGAATTTATAATATTGATCAAGTGAAAGTGTAGAATGCTGATATTAAGATAACACTAAAGATGACGCTGCAACTAGTTACAACCCTATGATGCTTATTTGTCACCAGTTATGATTAGTTGTAATACCATCTTTAGACAATACTGATTAATTTGATATTATTAAATAAATATTTATCATAATTACTTCATTTTTATTCAATAATTATTTATTAATATCTTCTGCTTACATTACAAAATTGTTTATAAATACATAAATGAAAAAACTAAATATAACACTATCACTGCATAATTTTTAACACATATATTATTATAATATATGATTAAATTTTTTGAAAATTATCTAATTTTGATTGATTAAGATTTTAGCATAAATTAGAATAGTAAATTTAATTCATAATACAAACTTACTCTAATAACTATTTACTTTAACCTTTTTTGAATTTAGATTGTATTATTTATACTACTGATTAAAAATGCTAGATGCAATATATAAAAAAGTTAAAAAAAATAATAATTGAATGGTAGTATCTATATCAAAATGAATATCTATTACAAAAAAATTAAGTATAATCATATTCAGTATATATTGTAATATGTATCTTTAGTTTCACAATCCATTAATGCTTGAGCAACAATTTGTGATTTTAAATTTCTGTTAATTATTACAAAAAAAAGATAATGACATTTCATAATAGTTTATTTTTGAAGTATTATATTGAGAATTATATCACTATATTGTTACTAAGTTTCTAATTAACCAAAAAAACTTTATTAATATATTAATTTCATGATTTCAATCTTTATAAATTATCCAATACAAATCAATTTCTTATATTTTTAACCATTCATAAAGTCATAAGATATCATTAAAATTTTGTTAATCAACTTTATAAAGGTTTTGATTATAATCTTTTTGTTATATTTGCTTTTAACATATACTTTATAGCTAGTGGTTTTAACCAGTTATGAATATATATCCAATGAATATCATCTAATATAAGCTTTGTAAAAAGCCTTATTTGCTTAAAATAAACATGAGGTAGAATCTAAATTATGCCAGAAGTGCTCATTAAATTGAGTAGTGATATGAATTATAGAATTCAGATTGCTCTTGATAGGTTGAGAAAGATTAATATGCCATTTACAGTTGGTTCGTTATGTCCTTGATGGTTTATTTTATTTATTTTTTCTTGATTATTATAAATTCCTTCAGATCAACAAACTAATCTCCTTTTACCTTCAATCTTATCTGATATTCCTTTATGAATATGAAAGCCTTGTTGATTTGCCTATATTTTGATTTGTTTAAACGCTATCTTCCAGTTGATCCAACTTCTAGTTTTAAAGTCAAAGAATTTACTGTATTATCGGAAACACTTTCTGGAACTTCATCATCACTAGAATCTTCTGGAATACTTTCAAGAAAATCTTTTAGTAAAAAACTCAATATAAGTATCATCACTAGATATGAATTCAGAATCACTTATATTGATAAATAAAAATGAAAAAAATAAATAAAGGTGAAAAACGAGAAAGAAAATTTAAATATTTATGCGTGACTATGGGAAAAGTTTAATATTTAAATAATTTTTAATTCACATGAATATTAAAAATAGTATGCATTCGATGCAACCCGCACAGAATCAGGGGCCTGTGATAAACTGTGCTCGGTAAACTGACTGTACTACTTTTTTTTTTAAATTTTTTATATTTATCGTACAATAAAATATGATTGGTTGTTATCATTTTCAGTTTAGTGTACAGTTTATTTGTATACCATAGAATCAGCATTCTTATAAATGTAAAAATGCAAAAACATTATATTTTTAGTTCGAGAACTATTTATGTCTGTGCCTGGTATCTGTGTCCGCTCAAAATTTTAGTCGATACGTGGTTGGGCCCTTTCATCACACTCCTTAACAATGGTTTCTAAAACCGTGTTGTATAATAATATTTTAGTTTTTTTATGATATAATGATCGCAAACAATGCAGGTAGTACGGGAACAAAAGCCATTCGTTAATAAAGCCTAATGTAGAGATCTAACAACCGAATTACTTTCTGAACGAAAGGTTTGTTACGTGACACAATGAAATTTTTTTTTTAGCAAATCACCTTTGCATGTTAGTCACGCCAAATTTGCGAATGTAATTATGTGAGAAGTATTTAGTTTGTATTTTTAGAAGTGAAATTTATTATAAATACAACGAATTAATCTTTTCATCCCATTCACTTTCTTTTCTTTTTGCTAAAAATTAAAGAAACATGAGATTAATTCGTACACTATTTATCACGACGACTTTATTCGCACATAATTTCCTCGGTGTGCTCTCAAATAATGATTGGCTTAGCTTTGGTG
This sequence comes from Funneliformis mosseae, assembly GCA_910592005.1. Taxonomy (NCBI): domain Eukaryota; kingdom Fungi; phylum Glomeromycota; class Glomeromycetes; order Glomerales; family Glomeraceae; genus Funneliformis; species Funneliformis mosseae. The sequence continues at coordinate 22,935 of CAJVPP010000663.1, forward strand.
GTCCTGGTTTAGATAATAGTCGCAATGCCGTTGGCGAAAGAAACATCTCTCCCAATAATGTTAATTCTTTAACGGTAAATTAAATATATCACGTGTTTTTGGATATAAACGGTTTCAATTCAATACCATCTTTTTTAGATTAAATATGTGATTCCGACCGACAATTCGGTTTCAGCCACACCCGTGACTTTTAACAATAACGTATATTTCCCTGACTGGGCAGGGTTTTTATATTCCGTCGATGCCAAAACCGGAACGATTAATTGGAAATTTAAATTATCAGAGAAATACCTTCCACAACCGGCCGATCCACAAGTGATATGTCGGGATACATTCGCGATTGATCCAACCGAGAAAATTATTGTATTAGGCACTCAGAACCCTTTCAATGGAGGTGGCGGTTTCGTGTTGGCAATTACTCTTCAAGGTGAATTGATTTGGCGCACATTAATTGATGACCATCCATTTGCTATCATAACACAATCCCCCACAATATATAATGGTGGTGTGTTTATTGGAGTTTCTTCAACCGAAGAAGGAGCTGCCGCTTTCAGCCCTGACTATGTTTGCTGTACCTTCCAAGGAAGCTTTGCCAAATTAGATTTAAGGACCGGAGAAATTCTTTGGAAGACTTTAATGTTACCTGATAATCATGGTAAACCTGGTTTGTATTCTGGAAATGCTGTGTGGGGTTCTGCACCTGCTATTGATCCTAGCAAAGGGTTGGTTTATATCGCCACCGGTAATAATTATGAGGTAATCATTATCCTTTCATGCTCATTTCCACATTTTATTAGCGTTGCGACCATATCATTTAACTTGCATGTTTTTCCATCATGTGTTTAGGTCCCACCTGACGTCGCAGACTGTGTAAAATCCGCAAAAACGCAAGAAGAGATGTTAAAATGTCATGACCCTAAAAATTATCTTAACGCGATACTTGCCTTAGACATAAACAATGGTGAAGTGATTTGGGCAGTGATAACTTCCCCTTTTGATAGTTGGACCGTATCCTGTAAACCTGGTTTGACCGTACCTAATCCGGAAAATTGTCCTGAACCTGCTGGACCAGATTATGGTAAATATTATGTGCGTCAAAATTTTCTGCATTTTTGTTTGTTTGATACTAACCTAGGTTTTAATAGATTTTGCTCAAGCACCTTTGCTTGTCAAAGCATGTAACAAGCCTGGTTGCCCGTTACTTGCTATAGCAACCGCAAAATCCGGAGTTACCTGGGCGATAAATGCCGCTACGGGTGAAATTTTTTGGTCTGTCGAGTCTGGACCGGGTGGGCTTGATGGTAGGTTTTTTTTTTGTTTTGTTTTTGATGTACGGATAAAAAAGCGTCAGAAGTTCAGGTCATTAACTGATCTAATTTTAAAAACTTTATAGGAGGTTCATTGTTCGGTTCTGCCACGTAAGTTTTCCACTTTTCTCATTTCTCAAACATGAATGGATCAATATTTAATTTATTCTTGATTGCAACAAAATTAATTATTTATTATTCAGTGACGGAAAACGATATTTCGTAGCACAATCCAATAGTCATAAAGATAATTACATATTTGAAAAACCATCTCGTAACAGTCCATCCTCAACAAAAGGGGGTGCAATGGTGGCAATCGATGTACTAACGGGTAAAATATTGTGGCAAACGGCCAATCCTACCAATGCTGGATTTGTGGCTCCGGTATCTTATGCGAACGGTGTTGTTTGGTTCGGTAGTAGGGATGATAACGGTCATTTGTATGCTTTAAACGCCAATACCGGTGACATTTTATTTGATTTCGTTACGGGTGGTACGGTCGCCTGTGGTCCAAGCATCGTTGATGGTGTCGTTTATGCTGGTAGTGGTTATCAAAGGTTTGGTAGTGGAACTCCAAACAATAAATTATATGTTCTTTCACATTTGTAATTTTTTTTTCGCGTAAAATATTTATAAACTATTTCATCTGTCGATGATTTATGCGTGGGTTCCTTTCTAAAAATAAAAAATAAAAAATAACGCAAATTTGTCAAAGTATTTCGAGAATTCCATTTCAAAGTGAGTAAAGAAGTTTTTTATAAAAAAAAAAAACTAATAGGAGCTCGCAAAAATATATATATATATATTTCATTTTTACAAAAAAAAACTTGCAAGGAAGGATTACGACATAGGGTTTCCGTTTGAAATACAAATTGCATTTCAAATATTTGAAAGTTTTTTAAAAATAATTTCAAACGAATATCGAAATGATTTTGGATATCGAAAGTCATTTCGGATTATCGAATTGATATCGAATACTCGAAAATCAATTCGGATACCAAATCATTTGATGTTGTATATACTTTTATTTTTTCGCATTTTCCTTCTTTTTTGTTTTTTGGTTTTTTCGATATTTTTAAATTTTTCGATTCTTTTTTTTTATTTGTTTTTATATCATTTATTTTAAAATAAATAATCGAATCTCCTTTGCATAAGAGGATCGGAACTAATACTCCTTCAGACGATATTTTTGGAAACCTTTACATGAATTTTTCTATAACCTGCGAGATTTCCCGATGTTATTTGAATTTTTTTTAAAATCTTAATTCCGAATATATGATAAACCGCAGCCAAGTTTACTCACTTTATTTAAATTAAAAGCTAAGCCAAAGAATATGAGATAAACAAAAATAAAAAAAAAAAATACAATTCACAAGGTTTCTATTGAACGTGCTGAACGTTATAATGTTAACGCACATCTTAATTATTCACCAATATACTGTATTTTGATAAAAAAGATATTTATATTATATACCTTGATCGTTATCTAATTATGTATCTTTAGCTATGTCAACTGAATCGGATATCTTGATGTGCTTCTTTTGTACTATTAACCCAATAAATTAAAACTATAGTTGCAAACTATATTAATTTGAAATTAGATTTACCTTGATTTATTGTCACTTTTTTATCTTTTATGACTATAAAATCGTGTTTGACTTTTATATATTCGTGTCCTAGTGATCTTTCTTATTATTATTAACTTGTTTATTATTATCAGAAAGAAGACATTTGGATTTCTTACTACTGGTCATGTTTATTATTCAAAGAAATTTGTTAGGCCAATATCGAGTCATAGAAGAAAGAAAGACAGAAAAGCATAAAAACCATAAAATGTATAAACTATTTTCTTTTATATGTTTTTAAAATAGGAAGTATATTTCTGACTATTGATGGATATACACAAAACTTAATCATTGACAGTTTATCAAAGGCTTAAATCATTTCTATACCTATTGAAAATAAACTTCTTTGGCATTATACAGTATAATAACGATAATAAAAGCTTATTTTAATGAACTTCGATAAATTGGCTAATTTTAATAAATTTACGTTAATATTATCGTGAATTACTTGCTAATTTTTTAAAGATGTCAAGATCAAAAAGAAACCACATTAATAATGATTGTTATAATATTGCTGATACTAGCCTAGAACTAGAGTTTTAGTTGAATATAATTATATGCTACGTTATTATGGTAGTAAATGGGTAGACTCTAGAACATTTGAAAGACCCCAGAATGACTATTAGACAATTGTTTTTAGTTCAATAAATCTTCTCAATCAGAAAATAATATTTTAATATAGTATCAACATCTACTTCAAAAAAAACATCAAAAAGAAAGAAAAGAAGCTAAAGAAAGTCAAAATTTATTATATAGTTCTCTAATGGTAATAATCATACATCAATTAATATACCAAAAAGACAAAAATGATATAATAAGTTTAATAATAAAATTCTAACCAGAATAATGAAAGTAAAAATAAGTCTAATTGAGAAAGATTATGAAGATGAAAAATCTGGTTGATAATGAAAACTCTATTGAAATAAAACAAGAAGATAATTGCAGTTTAGGTAAAGATAATGTCTATTTGAAGACTTTACTGCTTCTAAATTAATGATTTGATAATTTTAATTTTAACCTAAATATAAATATAATAGCTTTGATAATTATAGATATTAATATAGATTCTTAAATATCAGTTTAAATTTTGCTTTTTAGATGTAACTATTGATTTATTAATTAAATCTTTTAGAATAATTTTACTAGATATTAATAATATAAGATTTAAAGATTTTTCAATTGGCTCTTATATGATAAGAAACTTTTAGGTATTAATATACAAATAAAAACATATGTAATATGTCTAGAGTGTAATACATTTCATAAAATTTCAGAAATTTTATCATCTGATCAATCAAGAAATAGATTTAAGTATTTTATGTGAATTTTATAATTATTTAAGGCAAAACTAAGGTGATTTTATGAAATAAAATTAATAAAATTAGTTCTATTAATAAAAGAAAATATTAGAAAGCTAAAATAATATATTATTTGCTATCCTTAAAAATGAAACTGATTATGATATATTAATGTTTAATATTAAGAAATTACTACAAAATAGACAAATAAGAATTATTAAAATTAATTATAGATAATTACAATAGAAATATTAAAAATTTTTAATCATCTTTTAATAAAATAAATTCCTGATTTTTTATATATAAGACTTTTAACTTACATTTCAAAATCATATTAAATTAGACTAGTTTTACCTGTTTAAATTTTTATTTTACAATACAGATACTATTTATAAAAATATGTAATTTTTTTTGTAAAGTTGGACTTAAACATAAAATATATTATATCTTAGATTTCTATTAGAATTAAATGAAGTAAAACTCTATAAAATTAATTATTAACTTAATCCTATTATTAATGAATTATTGGACTTTATAATAGAGTTAATTTACCTTAAATAAATATGTATTTAATAAAAAAAAAATTCATATTATGAAAATTTGTTATTCAAAAGATATTGTTACGGTCAGTTCTTTAAAATGCTTATGAGTGATAAGTGAAGCAATATATATGGGTAATAAGCAGAAGGTTTAATTTGATATTTAGATTTAGAAGAGTATCAGTAAATTAACAGTTTATTTAAATAACTATAATAATAAAGTACTGCCTCAGTTGGCATTCTGTACTATACAATTATGTTAAAAGGATTAAACTAAACTATTATATAAAACTATGAGTCAGACACACTGCTAAGCTAAAAGAAATTGTCCTTTATTTATAT
>CAJVPP010000664.1:0-28027 GCA_910592005.1 Funneliformis mosseae
ACCTTCTTTTTCGACCGCGGAAATGCATCGATTGTATGTCCAGCGTGCTGTCCCAATCCATTGTCTAAGTTTTAACTGCTCTTCTTGTGTAGGAAAGAGACAGATACGTTGTGTTTTGCCTATTGGAGTCTTGGAACTCTTGATCTTCTTAGGCTTGGGCAGTTTCTCGTCTTCTTCTGCAGTAGGCGGCCGAACGTATTCCATTATGTCTTGCCACAAATACCGTAATGATTGAGAATTTTATTAAAAATCATCGACATAGATTGATCTAGAATACCTTTCCTGAGGTTGATTGATTACTTATTTAATATGAACCTTCTAAAAATTTGACATTTTTATATATATAATTATTATCTTTGGTAACCATCCATATAAAATCCAGGTATGACGTGATGAATTGAATCACAAAAGTCGAAATATTTTTATTGAGATTGGAGTATGGATAAACAATAAAAATTAATGAAAGCTTTAGGTATCAATATGTTTGTAACAATCACCATTCATTTTTTACTTAGCCGTTCCTCCTTTCACAATTACATAATAATGAAGGTTGAATTTACTTGTTTTCAATATTTTTATTCACTTATAAAAATATGCAGTAAAAAAAAGCATTACATGTTGTTATATCAAATACATAGAATTATATAAAATGGAAATCATGGAAGTTTTAATGTTATAAATCAACCAATCACGTTTTACTTTTGTCAAATTAGTTAAGAAAGTAAAGTAATTTGCACTGAAATAATTTTAACGAAAATGAACTATCACCCCCATTAAATTGCTACGTCTCTTGGATTCTGTTTAGTAGTCTAGTCAGATTGTAAAAAGGTAGTTGTGTTAAAAAGGGATTTTTGTTTAGGAATGTGAGCTACTGATAGAGATGTTTTTATTTAAAATTACTTTTCCTTATACTTGATATAAAATGCGTCAAGTAGATTTGTATTCGGGAATGTTCAAAATTAGTTAACGGTTAAAATTCCTAAACCCTTCAACAATGTTTGTCACCTCACTTTACTTGGCCCTTGGCCAAGTTAAAAAAAAAAAAAAAAAAAATCTTGATCACGATCGTACAAAACTTTTCTTTGCTCGCCGATACTGTTTATAGTTAAAACCTTGACAAAAATATAAAGATTTTGATTCGAACTCGAAAATGCTTTACCGCCTAACAATTTAATCCGCCTTACATTATTGAGCATGGATGATCATTTCATTTCGGATAAATCATCTTATGATGATTTTTGATGATTTTGGAAATTTGTGAATGTCTATCGAGATGAAGGGGGTAAACAAAAGTTAATTTAACGAATCGACATTATTCAAAAAGATTTATAGATTATAATAGATTTTTCATGCCAAGACAGGAAAAAGATAAACCATTGATATAATAAACTTTCGTGGAAAATAAATTTTGGTTGTATACGCACTTACAATATTTCGCGCTACGTGACGCGAGGATAATTTATGCGCGCGACATTAGACGATCGATTCGTTGAAATCTCCGGAATAAACTAAATAATTGGATTAAAAAAACCCCCGTTATTGCTAAATGTGCCAAGGTTAAATGGAAGATTTGCGCCATTGAGGAGAATATGAAAGCGAACAAGCGTTATCGTACGATTGATCAAATTTCAAATAAGCTATACCTAATAGATTTTGATATTTAATATGCCAAGATTAATTGGTATATACAAATATTATTACTCCTTTGTATTTCCTCACCTAAAACATAACTGACAATTTCTTATATAAACATCGCGTTGCTTCCTTCCATCAAATCACATCCAAATCATTTCTCTCAAATAATTCAAAGAATAATTAAAATCGTGTCAAAACCTTTAGATCACCGCTTATTTCATCAGAAAATTTTTTAAAAATGAAGTTTACTTTTACTTTATTTGTGGTTGTAACCTTAGTTGTATGCGTTACTGTTTCTATCGCAGCACCAATTGAAACCCATGTTATTCATAAAAGAGGAACGGAAGATGACAAGCATCATTGCGGTAAGCATATTTGAATTTATTGTAATATTTACGGAAAATGTAAAAATATTATCAAAAAAAAAAGAAAATTAAAAAATTTATTAGACAAAAAGGATGAAGGTTGCCCTCCGAAAATTCCTGAATTCTCAGATCCAAAATCGGTTGATTCTCCTAAAGGACCAAAGGACCCAAAAGATGGTGAGGATGGCAAATTCCCCGAATTTCCAAAAGATGGTAAATCTCCTGATGGCAAATATCCCAAATTTCCAAAAGGTGTTGAAGACGGTAAATCTCCTGATGGAAAATCTCCCAAATTTCCAAAAGGTGGTGAAGACGGTAAATCTCCCGATGGAAAATTTCCTAAATTCCCCAAAAATGGTGAAGATGGTGATGGCAAGTTCACTGATGACGGAAAGTTACCTAAATTTCCGAAAAGTGACGACGGTAAATTTCCCGACGGAAAATCTCCTGATGGTGGTAAATTCCCCAACGAAGTTCCTCCAAAGAAGCCTTAATCGCCCTTAAATTACGCGCAATTTTATCATGACATTTTATAATTTATTCCGTTTTAGATTATTATTTCATATTTATGTACTGCATCGTTACACAACCAAGACCTTTATGATTTATATATACTCAATAAATTGAAGTATCCGTTCGATGTGATATTTTGAATTGACTGATTTGAAAATTGCTTCTTTATTTCCAATTATAATATGTGAAAAAGATGAAATAAAATAAAATAAAATAAAATGATGATTCAATTACGATAAATCCCGTCAATGTCTGAAGCCTTTAGAACCAGATCATCGTAATTTTTCATGGTTACCAAATTTCCAGTCTCTTTAACCAACTCTTCCAAACTATTAAGTGAATTTGAATAATACAAGCAAATCGCATAAGCCAAATAATCTAACCTTTTCTCCCTAATAAACTCCTTTATAACGCTCAAAGTCGAATTTAAAGTATTTTTACTATTGTTCCTAATTAATAACTGACGTAGGTTGACATGCTTGCAATTATCAAAGAAAATCTTCAAATCCTTTGGGTCAAATACGAAACTCAAGTCCAAATATTTCAAGTTACTAGGTAATAATTGACCCAACTCCCTTAGTATCATTGAACTCACTTTTAAATCATCAATTTGGTCAACGTATCTAATGTCAAAACTGGTTGATCTTATTTCCTTTTGATTAAATTCATGATACTTGATTTCAAGGGTGAGGTATTTCAGTTGACCACATGAAGCAATTATTTGAAATAATTGTGGTAAATTATTATAATCAATCGCGCCCAAATGAAAGAATTCAATCCTTTCACAGTAAAGGATGATAGATTCCAGGTATTCTTTCATGAAATAAGGTTGATAGATTATTGCCAAATTATCCAAACAGGAAGAAATCTTTTGAAGAAATAATTGTATAGGAGTGATGGATTGAATTTCATTATGATCGAGCAATAAGGTTTTGATTTTCAATGGTATAGGGACGGTTAATAAGGATTGGATGAATAATTCAGGTTTTTCACAACATTGAAATTCCAAACAACTAATATGTATTAAATGTTCGAGCTCATTAAATAACATGTCATTTTTAAAGGTGATGAAGAAAAAGCTAATTGTTGTCAAGGTGTTTGAACAATATCTTAAAGATTCAGTTATGGAGGAGGTTCGACAATCAATAAAGGTATCAAAGGAAACCTTTGATAGTGTGTTTTGAGATTTAAACAAATTATTTATCTCCAATACAAATTTTGAATAAATATCATGTGAAAAAATGAGGCTCAAGTGTTTAATAGAATGACAAATTAATGACAATGAAGATAAAAAATTTTGAAGGGACATACATTGTTGAAGAAATACGCTAGAACATTTACTTTTCGAACCCGATTCCAATACGAGAAAGTCCTTAGCTTCTGAACATACACCACTTGATCCCGATTCCAATATGAGAAAATCCTTAATTTCTGAAATGAATTTTGGCCTATTTAAGATCAATTCATAAATATAATTTGCGAATGGATTTGAGGAACTGAAATGATTCTTTAGATGTAATTCACATAAAGAAGAATCATTCTCAATAAGTGTTTTAAATATTAAAAAATACATGTATTTTATTTTCTGTGATAAATTCGGAATAAACCTTGCCCTGTTTAAGAGGATTTGTCGAAGTGTATCCGTTTTCGAGGCATTTATTTCCTTGTATTCAGTCAATGGGTACTTGATCTTACATCTGCTGATATATTCGGAAACCTGAATTTCATCATCAAATAACTCATCACTCTCTTTATATAGCTTTGTAAAATTATCGATCCAAACCATGATGTGCAATTCCATTAGGGAAGTATTTAGAATCTTGATAAAACTCGGATAATTAAACAAAGGTGGTGGTTTTAATTTCAACGAATTTATTCTCTCAATTCCATATTCTTTTAATAAGTTTTTGTCGGTCTCGCTCAAATATGAGAAATAAACGTCAAGAAAGTGAACACATGATTTATTACTTATGGGGATTGAGAATGGATCTTCCCAAAGCAATGGCATCGTAAGACGACAAAAAAATCGGTTTACCAAAATACATGAATGTAGCGTTTTAAAATCATTTCGTGCATACCGTAGAATGTGATTTGTTATCTCTGGTAAATCTCCAGAGAATAATTTGGAACATATCATGTTTTCTTTTTTTTCTTTTTTTTTTTTAAAAAAAAAAAAATAAAAATAAAAACGAGAGTGAGAGGTATTTTTTCATTGATCATCCGTTCTTAACTTTTATATATTTCATTATTGCATAAAAGTATAAATTAAAACATTAATAAATTCTGTGTAACAATCATTCACGCCTTGTGATTCATTTTTTTATGATCCGTGATATCCGTATATAAATCGTAAATGGCAAGGATGGTTCCAGTGAAGGTAACAATTACCGAAAACATCAAGAGAAAAATCACCCAAAGTTTTTCCTTCCAACTATTAATGGAGTCCCACCCGAATAATTTAATCCAAATTGCGATAGGCATAAAGATCAATAATACACCTTGACTAATTGCGCCAATTAAAGCCATGATATCGGCAAAATAGGGAACAACGTTAGCTATAGAGATAGCAAAAGACAAAGTTAAGATTCTAATAGCAGCTCGATAAGTGAATTCCCGATTTTTACCAAGCGTAGCGACATTGATTGAAAGATAATCTTCCACCTCAATCGCAAATGCCGTCAAATAAATTGGCAATGCCATTAAGACGTGAATTGATATCATTATTACGCTGATCGTAACCGCTAAACCAGCCGGAAGATTCTTATAAATCGGTGATAATGTATCATCTCCATACGTTGCATATGCTGAAATTCCAATCAAAAGATAAAAAAAAGTGATCGTGAAGGTAGCGAGACCAAGTACTTTTGGCCACGCTTTTGGATGCTCCATGCTAATTTAACGTGGAAAAAACGTGGAATTAACACGAGAATCCATATTTATGAGGTGAGAACACGATAAAATCAAATGGATCTACCTTGCTTCGACGTGAGGATATACGACATTTCCACCATAGCTAAAAAATGCTGTTGCTAAAGCTATCGGCATATGTCTAAGATTTATTATTTGATGTTCCTTATCTCGATTATTTGGTAATTCCATAAGCGAAGCAATAAACACCACAACCACAACCAAGCCTGTAGTTAATGCTCCAAAAATACTTATTGAAACGTAGAATGTGTGAATATTTTCCTTAAAATCGAAGTTTAATAACATTGGAAACATTGAATGTGATAATCACCTTAACCACGAAGCTTCTTTCATGTTTTTTAGCATCACGTAAGGAACACACATCATGCCTCCGCAAATAAAAATCCAAGTTCCTATTCCCAAATCGATGCCAAAATTATCCTCGAATAATTTTTTGAAATTTTCTCCTGATAATATTAAATAAACTATTGGAGCTCCGATACATGTTGCATTAAAAAAAAAGTTCACAAATCCCGATCCAGCGTTTCCGAATGCATCATATGCTACTTCGGTTATGGATGTGCGACGCGATACATTATTGTGATATAAACATTCGATTAGTTTGGTATTTGCATACACATTCATGATCGCCGAAAGAATTAATAATAGGATGGATATCCATCCACCTTGTCGTATCGCATATGGAATACCAAGAGTTCCTGATCCCGCAACGATACATCTATAAACCAAATCCAAAGTGGAAAAAATATTTACTATTTATTATCGATCTTTTTATGAAAATGCAGATTTATTAACTTACAAAATATTGACATAAGCAGTCCAATTTGATCCTTTATGATTGATGTGTTCTACAATCATATTGTCACAAACATCACTACTGTCATCGCTTGTCGCTATTGTTTTTTTAAAAAAATAAAAAATGAGCAAGTATTAATAATTAATTGTTAATTTTATTGTATATATTTTATTGTAACTAATACCTAGCAATGTAGAGCCATAGTTTTTCCATTGATTGCTCATAACTGAACAAATTCTATAACCTGGATCAAAAAAAATATTTTTTTTTTTTTTTTTATAATTTGATTTTAAAAAAATTAAGTGTTAAGTAATAATATTTTCAACCAAAAATCGTGAACTATTATATAAATACTTGGTCATGATGATGTGAATTTTGTGTGATATTGCTAATTTGTGACATCATGCATGAAATGTACACGATTTTAAACACGAATTTATTTTGTGTGTGAAATTCTTCATTGGGTAAATTCAAATAGCGGGTTTGGTGTCAACTAATTAAATGCAAACCATATCTAGACTCATAGTAAAAATTACTATTGAAGACTTTTTGTGAAGCATACGTGTCGAACCTAATTATTTGCGATTTTCTTGTAAAAGATCCTAAACCTTTAAAGCTTAATAACTTTGGTTTTAATTTAGCATTCAATCAAATTAAAACGGTAAATGAATACGTTTTAACCTAAAAGATAATGTGACACCTCGCTTTCTTGAAAAACAATTTATTTCGAGAGCTGTGTACTAAAATATTTATTTATTATTACTTGAAGCGTAAAAATTTTTTTTGGAAAAACGAGCTGTTACATGAAAGAGACAATAATTTAGAATGTTTTTGTAAATTTGGAGCGAAGTTATTAGGAGGCATCTAAGTTATTAAGTATAAAAATGTATCGATTTAGTGAGATGATTATTATAAAGAATTACAAAAAAATCTTTAATAGTAAATATTACTATAGGTCCAGATATAGTTTTGTTAATCAAGTCCCTTTTTTTGATACGATCGTTATTTCACGTGATATAAAACACACCCACTTTTCGAATTGTCGTCGACGAAAAATTGAATAAAATGGTTTTTCATGCGGTGTGAAAACTTGAATGTTGTGTACGTTTTGATCGTATTACAAAATATAACATGTTACGCGAAGCAAAATACTTTCTAATATTGACAATAGAGGAATTTATTTTCACATCGTTTGTAGTGTGATCGATTCTTTTTAATTAAATTTCCAAAGAAATGTTTTTTTCCGCTCCCTTAATGGGAGCATTGCGTTTTCAATCATTTTCGAATCAAATTGACATGAAATTGATCATATTGGCATTATCTATATTAAAAATTTTATTATTTAATTATTTTTTTAATCAACTTTTAAATCGATCTAACCGACAGAAAAACAAAAAAATATTCTTAGTAAATTTCAATTTTGTAAATTTCAACAGCAAATAAGCGAAAATTGTCTCAGAAATTATCTAATGCCGGTCAACAATGCAGATGCTTTCTGAAATAGGTAATTTTCTCTAAAATCATCCTTGTTAAAAAAATTTTACTCGATCGACCTGGCTATTAAACGTATCGGCTTCAAAATTTTAAAGGCAGATGGAATCATCGCTCGTTTATTTATCGTCAAACGTAATCTTACCTTCCGATCAAAGGTTATGAACATAATGCCGGTCGGATATCAAAGAATCGGGAATTCCCTCGTGAATCACGTGATTTACGTTATATAATTTAGTTTTTATTTACATAAATAAAGGTACAAAAAAAAAAAAAAAAAAAAAGATTTTTTTCATGTACACAAAATATAGTTTGATGCGACAAGAAAATTCGACGTGCAGATGGAAACTCGCTGATTCAATTGCAAAATAAGAATCTAATTTATTATCTAAATATGATTTATAATGTTTTTTTAATAAACAGATTTCTTTTTGTGAAATTTTAAACCGGTCACAACTAGAATTGTTATTTTATTTATTTATCTTTTTTTTAAAATGAAAAAAAAAAAAAAAAGAATGGAATGAAAAATTGGCCACTCCGTTCATCCCGTTCATACTGCTCAATATTTGAGGCTAATAAAAAAGGTCCAGACATATCAAATTTTCCCGGGTCGCTTTGGAGAAATCTGTTCGTTTGTGAAAGGTCCCGTGAACAGGTACCGTAAATAATGTCCCGTGAACAGTGTCGTGCCAGATTTCTAATACTTTTTCCCGTACGCACCCGGTTGATTCCAAAAGATCATTTTTTTTTTTTAGTACATTTTCACGAATCGACCTAACGAATCAAATTGGAACAACCTTGAATTATTTTTTTTTTTTAGAAGTTTCATTTTATCCCAAATAAAAGATTTTTTATTATTTACTTTTTTTTTCATTTGAAAATTCTCTGTGATATTTCTTTTTTTTTTTTCATTTAGTAAACAAAAAAAAAAAAGAGACTCATATTATGTCTATTTACAGTTACATATTTTTTCGCCACATGACAATTTCGACACGTTTGCATACTAGTTTGCGTTACGGTTTTTTATTTGTTATTTATTCTCCAAATTAGCTAATTGGTGGCAAAAAGCACTATTAATATTTTTTTTTAAGGAAAATACAAGGTAAACAACAATGCAATGAAAGGGTCTCAGCCTAATGTCATGACAGAAAATACCTAGCGTACATACTAATAGACAAATTTGTAAATTATTTATTTATCCCAGTCATGGGACTAGATGACATCATCAAAGGGAAAGGGTTTCAGAATTTTTGAACGAGACAAATTTTTTTGATTATGATGACTCACGTCAATCAATCCATCCATCAATCAAATCATTGCGTTTGATGCGATGCTCGGACCTATTGTTATTAACGTAATTCATTTTAGAGGATTTATTTTTACATTAGATCATCCATTTGCGTTATTTTGGTTTATCCTTTATTTATATAATTATATCCCCGAAATTGTTTTATTAAAGGACTTATTCGGAATCTCGGATTTTAATTTAGATCTTATTGATAAGAAAATGCAACTAGCAAGTCAAAAATTCCTTTTGGTAAGCACACGGCGTAAACTCTGATTACGAAAGAGGATTAGGTTTAGGTTAAAAAAATTTAAAAATATGATATGAAAATCTTAAGGGCATCGAAAAACTAATCAGAGCTTTTCATATGGTAAATTTAACCCTCTATGTAACTAACAAGATTTTTGACCCTGGTCCTTTTCACTTTGGGCTTAGTTGTGTTTTTTTTTTTGTTTTTTTTTTTTTTTTTTTTTTTTTTTTTGCTTCTTCCACCTCTATCATTCAATGACCACTCATCTTTCTATACATGACCATGACCATGACCAAATAAAGTTCGTTATATTTGCATGAATGAACCAAGGAAGGTACCGAAGAAATCAGGTTTGAGATCATGTAATTAACATAAGCCAAGAATAACTAAGCCAAAATGAAATTCGTTTTTTAATCGACAATCAAAAACAAAACCAAACAAAAAAAAAAAAAAAATAAAATAAAATGTTCAAAAACGTTTCATTTTTGACGTAGTTTACCCTTTCATTCGTCGGGTTGGCTACGCGTGACGCATCTTGGAAATGACTATGGTATGTAATGCATGCTCCGCGTTTCAAAATGAAGTCAGGTTGCTATTACGTCATGACTTACGGCATGGGTGACCTGAATTTACCATTTCCGTCGTATGAACAATATGGGACTAGGTAAGGTTACTATTTCTATACAAAGATTCATTTTATATATTTGGGAAACAAGTATCGCATCAAGTTATTTTGGAGAAATGATTTGTTTCCTCCATTGTTCAAAAGATCATATGCAAATTAATCAAAATAATACGAACAAGTTGAACATCGACCGGTTTTTTTACACCCATTTTGACATTTCTAAGTCCTTTATGGTAAATGATCCCTCCATAAAAAAAACATACAATGTAATGCTCGTACGTTAAATTAACATCGCATAATCTTCTAAAGTCATGCAAATAATGTATTAGGATTGAAGATCCCCCTCCTCTTGTATGCAAGAATTTTTTTCTCTCTCTTTTTTTTTTCTTTTTTTTTTTTTTTTTTTTTCCAAGAGGAAAGGAAAAAATAAAATAATCTTGAATACAAAAAGATCTGTAAAACGCACATCTCATGAAAATCGAAATTTTTTTTTTTAAGCATGATTATATGAAACGAAAAGTGTTGTGTTGCATATCTATCTCTATAAGGATTCTGCCTTTCCCTGCTTATACATTACTTTTTTTTTCTTTTTAATTTTTTTTTTTTCTTTTCAAAAAGCATTCTATTAGAAACTTTTAGGAATAGGTAAAAAAATCGAGATTACGCCCTCGACGATAATACCAAAAAAAATTAATAATAGGACCTCTTCATTAATAGTTTCATAACGTATCCGACCCAGCAACAAAACGTTGAAATACGCCAAGTTGTGTGAAGTTTGAAGGCGCACAGGACCAAAGAATAATTGCGGAAAAATAAGCAAAGTGCTGTATCATATCAATGAAAAAAAAAAAAAATTAATAAAAAAAAAATAAATAAATAAATAAATAACGGACATTGTAACCTAACATATGATATTACGTTTATTTTGATTTTATGAGAATAAAAGAACTGCAGGTCGTCATTCTAATCTCGAAGAGATAATCTTATCATTAACTTTTAAGTTTATATTAATTAACGGCAAATATAAACATTTTGTATGACCGTTTCACGAAGACGATTGAAGCTTACTTTCAATGATAATTCGCTTTGAAATAAAAATAAACGCACGAACAAAAAAATCTTATGATCTGTCCTAATCAATAAATGGAATAAATGGAATAAATGGACGCTTTCATTACACAACAAAACGTCTTTTCTATAGATAACACGCAGTTCCGGATTTCATCTCGTGTTCATCATAAACAATTCTTTTGAATTAGTCTTTTGCTCATTTGTTTGGCAAATGGAGAATCTTCTAAATCTCCTTGGTGGTTTTAATCAACTTTTTGAGCGGGAAATCATTCAATGAAACTGCGCCACGGAAATCGGTGAATGACGAAACTCCGAATATAAACAAAACGGTAAAAATAACAAGTTAAAGCAAAAAGACACTTTTGATACTTGTGACACATTTTAAATAATTTTTTTTTTTTTTTTTATGTACAAAACGGATGTTATCGTTCTTTTTTATTAAACGCGAAAATTTTTTTTAAAAAAAAAGAAACAACAAAAATTTACAAAGGAGAAAAAAAAATAAGAATTTTATACAAGAAACTCCAACTCTCGACAAGAAATGAATCGAAATTGATGAACTGAAAATGTTTAAAAGTGTTTGTTCGTGTTTGTTCGTGTTTGTGATTTCCCGAATTACTCGAATTAATTTTGAATTGAAAGCTTAATTAAAATTTAATAAAAACAAAAGACAACTTAAAAAAAATGATTTAAATCTTATAAAAAAAAAATGATGTTATATTATTAATTAATCTTTTTATCGATTAGGAAAAAAAAGATCTTTTTTTTAAAAAAAAAAAACAAAAAAAAAAAAAAACAAATAAATAAATAAAATAACTAGTTACAAAAGAGCCACTCGCGTGGCTATTCTTTAAAGTATGATTAAATAAAAATTTATTCTATTATTATTAAATTAATTTTTTTTTTTTTTTTTTTTTTGAAGAAAAGGACTTTTTTTTAAGGATGTATGATTGTGGATGTTCTATAGGTTAAATGGTGTTATCTTTTGGAATGTTAAAATAAATCTTAATTTTTAGTTATGATACATAAAATGTGTGACTTTTTTAAAAATTAGTCGTATAATAAAAGGATTGTGAAATGTAATGTTATTATTAAATAGCCAATTAACCTTTAGTCTAAAATATGAATTTACAAATCGAAGAATGTACAAATTGTGTTTAAATGACGTTTAATCGTTGAAAGAATACCAGATTCTTTTTGACGATATAGAAAATTTAAATTAAATATGTTTTCGGATACTCGCTTCTCACATCGTTTCGAATATCTATTTGATTTCGTAAATGCAAAGGGAGAAGAAAAAGGTTAGCGCATGTTCATTTTGCGTGTAAAAGATGAGCAAAGAGAGAGAGCATAATCAAGGGGGAAAACCTACCCATTCTTCCATTGGGGAGTCCTCTGCCATGATGGTCTTTTTGTTGTCTTCGTTTATGTATTTAACGATCCAATCATCCCACATGGAAACTTCCGACAAAGATTCAGAACTAACTTGTCTGCTGTGGATTCTTGAATGATTCCTTCCGTGATTTCTAAAGTTGGCGGCCACGATGCTAGCAGCGGCAAAAGTATTTGAAGACGACGAGGATGTCGTGGACGTTGATGATGTTGTCGATGATGATGAGGTAGTGCTCTGTCGAACGCGACGACCGGAAGCTCTCTTTGAAAGTGGCTTTTCATCAAGAGAGGTTGGTTTGTACTCTATGTTGTATACCAATTTATCTTTTATTGAGCAGACGGTTACTTGAGCGACCGTTAAATCTGTTTGCGAGGACGTAGCGCTCGATGATGGAGCAACTCCATTAATTGTCTGTTTATACCAAAGTGAGTAAAATGACATTTTTTTGAATTTTTTTATTTTAATTTTTTTTTTTTTGGTCAGTTTTTTATTATTATAATAAAAAAAGATTCTTTCTTCTTCTTCGAAATATGATTTCGTTTGGTTAAGGAAATTTTTTTTCATGGAAACAAAGCAGAAGAGGAAAAAAATATTCAGCGTATTTATAACTTTCGGAAAAAAAAAAGAAATTTATAATATATAATATATCCCTTTTTTTTTATATATGTATAAATATATATATATATTTTGAAAAAGATGAACAGACTTGATGAGGACAATTTATAATTGAAATAAAAACAAATAAATTTTTATTTTATTTATATGCGGTCAATAGTAAAATCCTTTTATTGTGTTAGGTTAAAGGCGTAAATTATAGTATTAATCTATGTTATCAAACTATTCTAAATACATTTATACTAATTAAATTGATTATCTACATATTTTATACTATATTTATTGTAACGTAGTTAAGAATCGACAATCGACATATGAATTACATGAATTACAAATTGGTTATATTATTGTACTGTATCCTTTTTACATTCTGTAAATCATTTTTTTTTTTTTTCATTTTTTCATATTCTATATATGAATGAATTACTAAATATAACAAACCGGGATTTCGCAGTTTGTTTCACCAAAATTTTTGGTTTAAGAATATAATGTTGTGTTAAAATATGTTGGAGAAAAAAATAAAAATGCAAGAAACCTTTTTAAGAGAATAATTTGCCTCCATGCAGCGTGGCATTGTCGTTAATACGAAAAGGATCTGTAGTTACGTATCCTTTTGGTCACTACGTTTCAAATTTATAATGGATCTTCCTATGTAAATAATCAACTAGCACACTTTCTTTGTGCATCTTTTTACTATTAAAGTCTTGACAATAATGTCCATTTATGAAATTGTTCTGGTCATACGACCCTCTTCCCCTTCAAAATTACGTTGCCGATAAGAAAGAAAGAAAAAAAACGTGAAAAGAAAATGAAAAAAAAAAAAAAATCAAAAATAATGGCTAGTGTGAGTCATCCCGTATCTTTCTACACAAATCTGGAAAACAACAAATCCTAACATACCGGTACTTTTGAGCTGCGTTATATTTAGAAGTTGATTGATTGGGGAAATTCGGAGCGATTAGCTTGCATTTATGTGAAGGCTAGCATTTACATAAATTACACAATGTAATTGAGCACGATGCAAACGTGGTTTTGTATTCAGCTGATGACTGTATTCATCATCTTATTATTATTATCAGTTTCATCTCTATTTAAATTCTAGGTTTCAGTGATCACACGACCTTTATTATCATTTTGTTTCGTGACCTATAAACATCAAGAATATTGCAACCTGTCCAAAATAAAGTCCAAGGCTCGAACGCAGTAAGCGGGAAGGTGTGCCATGCCCATGTGCTCCGCCATCGGGTTGACCATCTTCCGCTTAAATGCTAACTAAATCTAAGCGTTACCTAGACTTACTACGTCAATGGTCCGGAGTCAAATCCGACCCTGATTAACGTTCCGTCAATTTGGTAACATCTCTCTAAAATTGGAAATGCTTCAATTATCCCACGCTTGATACCCCATTGTTGTGTTTGAATAACCAACCGTCATTGGACAATTTTTATAACTTTGAAAATCAATACTTTTTAACGATTTCTTTTTTCCCTACAGGTTTTTTTTTAGAAGATTGAATTAAGGGAATTTTCGGAGGCTTATTTTTAATTGCCCGCCCTTTGCTTGTCAAAAGACCATAAAATCCTTTAATTATACCGTAACAGAATCTTTATACTCCCGTATCTCTCGTATCTCCCGTATCTAGATATCTAATTTCGTAATTTCTTTGAGAAATTTAGCAATCGATAGTGTGTGGCGGTGATAGATATGCAATGATAGTTTGCCACTATTTTACGATGAGAAATGATTCATATGTGATCGGCCTTTTTTTTTTGCTCATATGCAGGATTCCTATTTGTCTGAAAAAGAAGTTGCAAAAAAAAAAAAAAATCCCTGGTCAAATATTGTCCTTGTTTAACGATGAATTTCGGATGAAAACCTGATATAGTAGTTATTTTCATATGTTAATATCACCAAATTAATTGTTACCCCGTATCACCATTTAGCAGTTCTCCTTCAAAGAAATGTCAAAAAAAATTTTTTTTTTTTTTTTGTAACCCCACCTCATATCTTTTTTTTTTTTTTTTTTAAATTGAATAAAAAAAATTTGTTTTTCAGGTTTTTTTTCCTAAATTTCAGTTTCCAAATTTGACTAGTCCATTTTATTTTAAAACAACATGATTTTTTTTTTTTTTTTTTTTTTTCAAAAAACTTGTCATGAACCGAATCGATTTTTAATTGAAATGTAATTTGGTAAAATGGCTTAAAAATTCCGAATTTTCACAATGATAAAAAAAAAACAATAATGCGAAAAAAATTAATAATTCTTGACGGAAAAAAAAAAATTTTTTTTCTTGATATTCGAACATAAGGTTTTCACATACAAGTTACAATCATCTGGATTGTATACGGGAAAGGTCTGGGTACCTTTTGGTGCTCATTGAGGCGACTTTCGGATTTCTCGTTCTTTCATGGGTTACGTCGCGTGCAATTGTACATCTCACGTAGCGAAAAAAGTCCATCGTACATTTGAATTGGTACAATTGACAAAAATTATATTCACATACTAAATTCACGGGCCTGAATATGAATAAAAAAAAAAATTTGGGAAAATTTCAAAGATGTAAAAAGAAATAATTCGATTTTTGCAAACTTTGTGTTACATTGATCCTAAATTATATAATATTTTGAATTATTTCAAATTTCTCACATTAGACTTTTTAATTAGACTATTTTGATTTACATGCCAACGTTTTATATTCTACCCGAATAAACTTTATGAATCAATGCTTTTGATATGTAGAGGCGCAGCACTTAAAAGAAACTTTTTTTTATACTTTCGTGATCTGACTATAAGTATACCCTTTTCCCTTACCTTGCAACGACTTTATCATTTTTTCTTTTTTTTTCATCCATATTTAATTGAGACGAGAGACAAAAAAGATGTCACACGATAATATTGGAAAAGTTGACGAATTAGTTTCACCAAACAAAAATGGTAACATACAAAATCATAATATCTCGTGTCAACGTCAAAATTAAATTTGGCTAATTAACGGTTGTTTCGTTAAAGAATCATTCAGTCAGTTTCCTCTTGAACACGAATCCATGATTCGTGTTACAGAAGGAGAAGGTGATCATGTCTCCAAAGTCTTTGCAGACGATGCCAATGAATGCTTTACTGAGATGCTTGATGAAATAAGTGATCCAGATCCAGTCATGTGCAATAATCTCGGTATTTAACCTTACTTAACCTTCTTAAAAAAAATAAAAATAAGTTGAAGTAGCGATTCATAAGGTTCAACCATTGTAGAGAACGTGGTTACACGTGATCTGACATTCGAGGAGCCTTTGCTCCCAGAGAACACGCAATTGGAGAACAATCATCAAGCTCCCACCATCAAATTGTTTACGTCCAACTTTACTCGTTTCAACGTGCCTGGACCATTTCTAGATGAGAAAACATTTAAAATGGAGGATTTATGGTGTTTATTTCAATACATTTATCATATTTGACACATTTGATACATTTGATACGCTTGATACGTATAATACCTTAAAAAGGAATTACCACCTAAATTAATAAATTCGTCTTCTACTTTTATAGTGCATTACGCGATGATGAACTTGCCATCAAGAAAGAATTTGAACAAAAGGATGAAACAATCTCCTTTGAAGGGTTACGATCGAATGATAAATATCCTGAAGAATCTCTCTTGCCTATAAAAGATATCAATTGTGTGCAAGATGTCCCAAATTCGATTTCGGAGATTGTGTCCTTGGTTCGGCCGGAGGTACTAATGGACAAGGCAGATTCGGTCATCGAAGATACTGGTGTTAGAGCACCGTTAGAAATGATGAACGGTTGGGATAAATTTATTTGACTTCCGTAATATCATTTATCTCGTGTGACTGTGAATGTATGCTCAAAATGAAATTCCTTTTAAAAGAGGGAGCGGGTAGGACAAACAATTTGGAAGAATCTTTGAACGATGATTCTAAAGAGGATGAAGTGATACACGACATTCCCACTTTGATTCGACTAGGTAAGTTTCGTTGGAAACCCTCACGCTCGCTGCTTCACAAAAATAAAAGGAATCATTTACACTTTTGTTGAATTTCTCAATTAGAACCGGTATTGATACCTGCGGAACATGATCTCTTAGAAGAAGTGCATCAAAGAAAGCGTCGGCAAGTAAATCGGGAAAGTTGGTCATTTGTAAGAAAAAAATTAAAAATTCTGATCATATGAAGTATTTTAGGAAGCAAGAAACTTCATCAGAAGATGATGATAAAATCCTTATGTACGCGTTATTCTTCTTTCATCTTATTTCGCCTTCCAAGCATTATATCAAGCGCTCTTTTATATAGTAGGAACGGTTCAGTAATATCCGTCATCAATAACGTCTTTCCTGAAAATACAATATCAACACCGCCCGAAAACGAAGAACTTCGGAGAGGTCTCGATAATGTAACTCATGCTGAAATCTTGGGTAACAAATGGCAAATGCTTGCGATGATGCAATCTATGGATGAATCAGGTGGATTGAAATATTAATTATATCCGTTATTTTAAGAAGCGAATGATTTATTTTGATTCGACAATGTATTAATTACGGCTTCTAAAAAGAACTTTCGTCATGCCACCCATTGAAATATACAAGTGGCGAGCAGGTCGTGATTCCCTCTCGCTCTTCAACATGCGATTTCCGAACTGTTCCCCACAAAATTTTGGAACATGATCTTCATTGGAATCCAATCAAAACCGCTGCAAAGTTAGGAATTGTCCAAATCATTGCTTTAAACCACACCTCACATGATTATGATTTGACAGAGATAATTCAAGAAGGAAGTAGTTTCCTTGATTCGGAAAATTTTCTGGCATTAGCTGACGTTGAAATCACCAACAAAGACGATAAAACTCATTTAAAATCAAGGAAAGAAAAGAAAAGGGGCGAAATGGCAAAACGATCAGAGATCCAAAAGAGTGGTTCGACTTTTATTGCGCCACGAGACAAACCCGCTACTTCATTTTCTATTGATGCGTACGATAACCATTCATTGAGTAATTCGAGAAGGAAGAATCCTCCTATTAAGAGCTCGAATCAAAAGGAAAAATCTGTCAAACAAAATGTATCTACCGGCATACAACCATTATTACGCAAACCTACCGTTAGAAGATCTAGAAATGTTGATAACCCAATTCCAGATATCATGAGTTGGATTAGGATCGGAAACGAAAATGAAAAGGCCCCATCACTAGAAAATGTCAATGATTCTATTCCCAATTTGTCTGGGCAAGATCGTGTTCCTCAAAGGCTTTCAGACCTAAGGAACAATAATGATATTGAAAACTATGATGATATTGAATGTATCGATTTAACTCGGGATACAGAATCGCCAGCACCAAAGATTTCAGCACCAGAGATTCCTACAGTACATTATTCTTCTGAGACATCTCCATTCTTTAAAAATAAGATTTCGTCGCAAAATAGACAAAACCTTTTTGATACAACGCTCTTTCCGGATTCATTTTCCGCAACTAGATCAATTGATGATTACATGCTATTACGAGGAAAATTGTCACCAGGAAGGCGACGAGAAGGTGGTCAAAATCAAATTAATTTTTATTACGGAATGGAACATGTAACCCTTAATTTAACACCTTTATATACAGACAAAGCTCCAAGGGCCACTAGTTCACTTGACAAAATCGCAAGAAAAATCGTCACCCCAGATAACGCGACCTCACCAACTTCTCACGTGACTCCCGTTACGAACCAAAGCGTGTCGATTTTAAACAAGGATTCCTTTGGTATTCGCAAACTGTTATGCTTTGAGACGCTTATTTTTTGAGTCTTATCTTTTTAAACATAATCTGTCTACTTAGTCTCCATTAGCAAGGCTATACTTGACCGGCTTCCAAAACCCAAAGTCCCTTACAAGTATATTGCTTCAGCACGCATATTACCGAATCGTGGACTCTTGACTGCATTGAAGAGCAGAGATTGCAAAGTAGAGCTTATCGAAAGAGATTTCGAGTACATGAGGGTAAGCATTCATTTAGTTTTGCTTTGAAATTTTTTGATATTAATTCATCATGTTCTTATTATCATTCGATTCGTTAAATAAAGCCTTTCTTGTCGGAAAGAGAATCAGATGCTATTCATGTGGACGTCGATATCATTATCGACGAACGAACCGGAGCCATATTTTATCCACTAAATAAGCTTGCTCAAGGTCAAGTGGTTTCGAAGCTTGTGCAAACCGTAAACCGCCTTCGTTTGAAGTACACGAATTTGTATCTGATTCTAGAAGCATACACGTGGAAGAATCGGCCTGCGAGTAATAACACGGAGCATACTATAACCGCATATCCTTTTACCTTACCGACATTAAGGGCGATTTCCGAGTTACAATCGATATTGATGTGCAGTAATTGCGATGATGTGCAAGTAATGTTTTCGTTGTGCGAAGAAATGTCCGCCAAATTGTTGAGAATGATAGGCAATCGTTGCGCCATGCAGTGTGATGAACTAGGAATCAACAAGCGTGGATGGAAGGATCACAAGCAATGGGAGTCGAGAGATTGGATGGCCATGGAAGAAAGTTTGGTTAGATTTTTCGTGATTCTCAAATTTTTAACTTTGACGAAATCATTTTAATTAATATTTTGATATAAATCATATAAATCACACAAAGCATGAAAGGTTCTTGTCATGCTTCTCTCCCTTCATTAATCCGTTTACGGCTCAAATAATTCTGACGGCCACAACTTTGTTGATATTTTTTAAAATGTCACATGCGGAGCGCTGCGCTTTGGTTGGTGGATGGGTTGGCGAAACGCGATTAGTAAGCCTATTATGTTTCATTGTTAATTCATTCATTCATTAAATTATTACAAGTTGTTCACTACGTTTTGTAAACTTGTAGGAGATGTTTGATGAAACCATTCATGAACCCCTTTCAGGTGAATAACGTCATTGCGTTACGACGAAAAACATTTGATAAATCATGTGATATGTGTGTGCAGATCTCATTTAAAACCTTAATTGATGGATTAAAAAGAAAATACTAACCAAAGAATAAGAGTGTCGTCGTCAACAGATTACCCAACAAAAAAAAAAAAAAAAAAAAAAAGGCAATGAAATCTGATTTCCCAAACACCAATAATTAACTTCTAGATTTGTTTAAATCAACACCATGCAGATTGGTAAATCACGAGTCTATGGCATCAGCGAGCATATTCTTCCAGCCTTTTGGAATATTTATGATAAAGGGTTAATAGACGGCGTCTGCATAACTCTAATTTTAACAATGAAGCAAAAACGCAGCCGAGTGGCTTTTTTATTGTCATTAACTCGTTTCGGTTTAATGCCAGCATGAAAAAAAAATTGCATCTTTTTGTTTGTACACGTATAATTAAGTGACGGAAAAGGATTTATTTTAATTCACAAGCTTAAGTTTTCCCACTAAACCCTGTATGATTTGATAGTAAGCAAGCGCTTGATGTATGTAGTTTTCGCTGCAGGAGTAGTTTCAAATTTGCCCAAATATCAAAGAGATAGAATAGTATATTTACCTTTTAAGATCATCAATCGAAGATAAAAACAATTAGTCATTGAAATTTTGAAATCATGACAATTAGTTCAATTATCTCCTATTGGTTGGCGCCAAAAAAACTTGCAACTTCCCCCAACGTAGTGGTTCTTGTTGTTTTTTGTCTTGCATGATAAAGTACATTTACGCCTAAAGCAAAATTGGTAATCAATTCCCATATTACAATATCAGGAAATCAATGTCAATTTACTTGATAAGATTCTAAACTAATTGACATAAAAAACAAAAGTTCTTTTATTCTTTTTGACGATTTCATTGATGTCATACTATATACGAAATAATTGATAACGGTAAAATTTTAAAAAAATTTGAAACAAAGAATAATAAAAAGATGGAAATCCTATTATGAAGACAAATACAATTTGCGTTTAATTGTATTCAGGTATGAGAGAATATGCACGAATTTAAAATCTTTGTGATTCAAATTCTAATGAGTAACCTTTGGCTCATGAAAAAAGATTATGTTAAATGAGAACAAATTCGATTGAGAGATTAAAACGGTTAATGTGAACTTTGAAAAAAAAAAGATTTAATAAGTAGGCTTTTCAAACTTGAATCAATACAATCGGAATTCAACCGTTGTCCTTTCTTTTTTAGTTGCCCACCCTTTAAACATTTGGCTGTTGTAACGTTCTAACATCGTATTTTTACGAAACAATAGCAAAAAATCATTCTACGCGTAAATGTCATATTGTTGACTAACGGATAAGACTAAACGTAATTACCAACGTTCATTATTACAAGGAAATCTCTCGTGTACAAAGTCGGATTAACCGCCCCGTGGTACCCAAGCTTTTTGTAACTAGCTTCACATCATAATATGGACCTTATTATTAAACAAATTCAACATTTCGGTACTATTTAATTTTGGTACATCGAGGAATTTTAAAATATAAATAAACGTTCCCTTACCCTTTAGGTGTCAACTCTCATTTCAGGCCACTAAAAAGAAAAAAAAAAAAAAGATAATACAAATTGACCCATGTTTAAATAAAATAATTCTGTCATAAACATTAGTAATGCCGAACGATAATCAAGGTGTTATTCCACATTGCAATGGACGTAGAGTGGCCACCGGTAAAGTCATCAATGCGATTCTCGACTCTTCGCAAGGAATGAACCGTTGCCTCGTGATCGTAAGCTTGACCGATGGGTTGAGGATTGAATTTCCTGTACCGACCACACAAGAAATCCGAGATCGTTTCTTCTATAAGAGGGCAAAGACTCAACCTGACAAGCCAGCTCGACCTCCGAATAAATTTTTCATCTTTCGAACCATGTTTCAAGGGGCCATCGATAGCCTGAAACTTCAGGTTCCTATCGTGTCCGGACTCGCGAGCGAAGTTTGGAAAAAATGTAGTCCAGAAGTCGTTGAATTATTTACAAAACTCTCACAAATTGCAAAGACCGAACATGGTGTGATCAATCCAGGATACGTTTACAAGCCGAATAGAGATAAGTCTCACAACATGAAATCCAAGAACAACTCTCGTATCCGGGGAAAGGCTTCCCAAGATGTAAATCATTCATTACAAAGTCCAACGTTAAGTGATATTTCCCCGGAATTTTCATCGACTGCGCCCGTATGGACTGCTCCCTCAAATTTGTTTACTCCAAACGAGCTTGTAAATAATGTAATCCCTTCACAACATGCTGCCGCGAATCCATACATGATGAACGAATCAATCACAACGGAACAAAATTACCAGACGATACCATCTTACGGTTCAATTGATCTACCCATTCACCCCATTACAACTCAACCATTTGGAACAATACAAGCCTGCCGACAATTCTATAATTGTCCAAAGTTTTTGTATTGTTCCAACAACGAGTTTCAGATCGATCAATTCAACGCGTTAGGATACGAGCAAAGTGCGATGCCGCAAATATCAACCCCGGGTCAACCTATGCCTTACCTTTCAACGATAAGGCATATGAACTTGAATAATGAACCGGATCAATTTATCTTTGATTCTCCCGTAAGCGAGAAAAATGACGTGGATTTGTTACCAGAACAAATGCACATGACGAATTCAATGGTACTAAACCCACGTCATTATACGATTTTACAACACCCTTACGAACAATACGAACGATCCTCAGCGTTACCATTTAAGTTTGAAAGCATTAACTGATACGTCTGAATGCATTCGGGCATTTATTAATATTTAAGGACTCTTTAAAATATCTTGTTCATGCTTATGGACAAGGAAAGAAAACTATTAAGAACGAGCAAGCGAATTCACCAATGTAAGAAACAAACACATAAGGAATTACGTTTTACCCTTTTTTTATTGATTCACATGATATACGTGATTTTTATTATATGTATACATATTTAATACTATGAATAGAAAATGTTTTTTTATGAACATAAGCTTTAAATAAGTCGTCCTTTTTTTTTTTTTTTATTATTAATATTAATTTATATATTCATAATATATACATGATTTCATATTTTTTTTTCTTTTTGTTTGATTATATGTATGAATATTTAATATGCATATCATAAGCTTAAATCTGTCGATTTTTAAACTTCTTTCTTCCATTTCACACACTGCTCTGTACAATAAAAAATCAAATTCGAAAAAAATTTCAAAAAATTCAAAAATTCCGTCAATGAGCAGTTTCACTGCGGAACGCTAGATGTTCATGTGTTACTGCTATTGCGGAGAATATAATGTAAATCAGTTGCGTTAACAAGACCTACGTCTATAATTCTTGTAATCCGTAACGACTTTATATATACTAATATGGGTGGATAAATGCTTCATCATGTAGTTTATTCCCATGACATACCTTATCTTTATAAATTGATATTTGACTTTATTCTTTTAAGGTTTAGGGGATTATGCCCCGATTTGGAATCTCATACTGACACGATGAGAAATACTTATGAACAAACGAAAAGATAAAATAAACCCAAAATGAGTTATCGTGATCTTCCCACCTATTTTTTTAAGGAAATGACGTGGATTGTTTAGCTCACGTGTACACTCGCGAATATCTTTCAGCTGAAACAAAATGGATGATAACCAAAAACGATTTTAGGATTCTTGCATCCGTAATTTTCCTTGTACATTTTACGTATAGCTTTTATCGATTTGATAAGATAAAGTGATATGAAAAAGTTATCCTACTATTACCTTTAAAATGATATTTTAAACCCGACATGTTTCTGAATTTAGGATTCAGACCGGGTGGTTTCGGTTAAAGTAAATCGGTCGGTAAATCATATCTTAAAATATTTCTTTTTAACTTATCTACTATCGCGTATGTTACATTGATAACTAATTCTGCTAATTCTGATAAAATCGTAAACCCTTTTGATAAAATAACTTATTTTAAAAAAAAATAAAATGTTATCTTCAATTCCAAACTTACCCTATTTTGGGAGGAGACATTTTTTGCTTTTTTTAAAAAACAAAAGCCAATGTTTTAAAAGGGGGATTGAATTTTAAATTTGTA
This sequence comes from Funneliformis mosseae, assembly GCA_910592005.1. Lineage (NCBI taxonomy): Eukaryota > Fungi > Glomeromycota > Glomeromycetes > Glomerales > Glomeraceae > Funneliformis > Funneliformis mosseae. The sequence continues at coordinate 23,996 of CAJVPP010000664.1, forward strand.
ACTCTCATGACGCTGATTTATCTGATTTATCCTTAAAGCAAAAATGTCATCTCTCCCTCCTGAAATCATTCAAGAGATTTTTCGCAACCTAGATGCAGGACATAATGGGTTAAGAACATTATTTTCATGTCTTCTCGTGGACAGATACTGGTGTTCGAATATAATTGAAATCCTTTGGTCCAAACCATTTTATTATTCGAATGCGTTCGCTGCGAATCCAAATTATTTTAGGATAATTGACGTATTTTTAGCATGTTTGGACGAAGAAGATAGAGAAGATTTAAGAAATAATGGAGTTAACTTGCCCGTTATCTTTGACAAACCGTTATTCTCTTATGGTTCATATCATAAGCATCTCTATTATCGTACATTTATTTCAAGTATTTATCTATGGGTTCAAGAGAAAAGGGCTCCTTATGACGGTCATGCATTTGAAATCGTAATGAAAGCCTTATTAAAATTATTTAGCAAATGCAAGAATGTAAAAAGAACATTATACATTATCGAAGGAACAAAAGGTTTGGTCACGCCAATGTTTTACGTGCAACCGGAACACGAGTACCTGATTTCAAACGTAAATAGAATTTGGGTTGATTTGCACATTTATAAGCCTCGCTTCTTTAATCTCCTTGCCAAAAATTGTAAAAGAGTGGTTTGTTTTCATTTTACGATTTCCTTTTTTTTACATTTTTCATTTTTTTTATTTAGTGTTAATTGACCGAAATTTTTTTATTTTAGGAACAATTTGGTGTGTTCATGAAAGACATGGGAAGATTTAATGAAAGTAGTTCCATTGACATAGCAAAATTCATAAAAGAGCAAGAGGCTTTGCAATTATTTCAAAGCATATATCTTGCGCCAACAAAGACCGTTATCAACGCTTTGGAAACGCAAGCTAAATCTTTACGATGCGTCGATTTCAATTGTGCAAATTTCTTTTATTGTACTCCATTAGATGGGCTAGCCGCATGTACGAACCTTGAAGTTTTACGATTTATGAAATGTTACAACCTCACCAAAGAGATCGTCGCACCCCTTTTCAACGCATTTTTTCCAAAACTAACCTACGTGACGGTCATTAAAACTGACTGTGACGAGCTTCAGAGTTGGGCAGCGAGCTTTTGTTTCGAACGAGTAGATTTTCAAGATACGCGTAATCACTTTGACCTTGGTCACATTAGAGAGCTCATGTTAAATAACAAAACTTGTCATGTCTGTGGAGAGCCTTGCATTTATCCTTTGACCACAACGTGTGGACACACATTTTGCAAGGAATGTATTTTGCATTGCTTGAGCATGTATGGTCGATGCCCTTTGAGGCAATGCAGGACGGAAATACCAAATACAAAGTACTTTTATGAGCACCCAAGTGAACTGTCCGATCCAATCATTTCGGAGAAAAGAAGATTGGAAGCCGACAGGAGATTACTCCAGGAGATGCCAATTTATGTTGGTCACTTGGCATTTCCCAAAATGTCATATACTTTCAAGGTCACGGAGCAAAAGTATCGAGTGCTCATTAGATCATGTTTGGAATCTCGTTATTGCAAGAAATTTGGCATGGTGTTTTCAAGGCGGTGTGAATACGGAACGCTCCTGGAAATCAAGCAGATTGACTTTAACGACGAAGGCGATTTGATACTACAAGTAACCGCCACCAATCGATTTAAGATACTCTCAAGCAGGAGGGCAAAGGATAATGATTATGAGGTCGCAGAGATTCAAATCATAGAAGATGGACCTGACGAGGAGGAAAGGTTAATTAGTAGGAACCGTTCACCTTCTGCAGCTCACGAACCAACCACGTCGCAGCTAATAAGCATAGCGCGTGACTTCATCAACGGCAACGAGTTTGTTTCATTGGTTCTCCACCTCCGTGACCTGTCATCATCTCTGGATATTCCGGAAAATGCGGCGGATTTTTCATTTCATGTTGCGTCGCTTTTACCTATAAGTGAAGAGGAAAAGTATGAAATTTTGGAAAAACGTTCTGTAAAGGAGCGTATGCAGTTGATTGTAAGGTGGATTAATGATTTGAGATCTCAGTGGGGTACGTTAATCATCAAACATGTACGAGACGCAATGGATTTCTACGCTTTGTACACTTGGGTTGTAACTTTCGTTAAACACGTTTGGTTTAGGTTTTTCGAACCGTGATTTATTGTTTATAGTGTTGGTGTGTTGAGACATTTTCTTTGCCACAGTATTGTTACTAATGAATTCCCTTTTTACTCTCAATATATTTTTAATTTAACTACCAAGACATTTCAAACACGGAAATATGAATGTAATTATAATAATAGTAAATAATTCGATTATATATGGTTTTAGCTTTCATTTTCAATGTACGAATACTTATGTATTTATTCATCATAAATATCTTATTGTATTTTTATAATATATGTAATATGTTTTATATGTTTTTTTTTTTGATCCACATCTTGCAAAATTACTATTCCTTATTTATCTTAATGTGATTATAAATTACGTAATGATTTTTTTTTTTTGTTATAAATCGATGCGTTGCGCGCGTCCCCCCGTGTCGAAAGATTTGACCATCAAAAAATGATGCTGCGCCTTTGTGAGCCCACCCGCGCATTGAATGTATGTCATATGTAATATAGTTAATGGTGATGCTGCAGGAATTATGTCAAACCAAACCTGTCGCTCAATCCTTTTTTAATTTCTATTAGTCAAACTGGGATAGATGGTGCAGAAATTTTGTGCCAACAAGTTTGGGGGAATATTTTTTCTTTGTTAACAAGCTACACGTGATGGAACGAATTGCGTTCACTACATGAAAAAAAAATTTTTTTTCTCACGAAATTCCCAAGCTTATTTTTTTTTCACCCAAGAGTTCCTTGAATCCTTTAAGTGTGTCACAGGTGAATTCATTCCCATAGTCGTTCATGCAATTCGGAATTACGATTCCACCGCACGATTACGTTTGATGTTATAAATAGCAATTGCATGGGCGGCAAAAAAAAAAAAAACTTATTTTTTTTACTAATTAGGATTAAATAAACCAAATTTGACGGGTATAAATGGGAATTATGTTTTCCGATAAAAACAATCGAATGTGGAATAAATGTCAACGCAAGATGAAAGATAAGGATATAGAAAGAAGGTCATGATGATGATAATGAAATTCAGGAAATGGGGAGGGATTTGAATGTTCTCGAAACTGTGATACCTTGGTCCAAAACTGAGCCCACATAAAAAAAAAAAAAAACAATGAAAATCCATACGAAATTTTGTGTCCGAAACAAACAACAAATACAAATACAAGCTCAATTTATTTGGAAAAGGATTGGCAATTTGTAATTTCTTTATAAATTGAATCAATCTCGAAAAGCAAAAGTGGAAATTATTTTTTTTTTTTTTTTTTTTTTTTTTTTTTTTCAAAAAAATAAAACGCCCTAAAAAATTTTTTTTTTCTTGCCTAAAATAAGAGGGGTTAAAGAACAAAAATTCGGACCGAATAAAAAATGCCCGTACTCACCACTACCATTAGAAAAACATCAAGAATACAGAAATATTACGAGGAACTTGCGAAAACGGGTAATAATAATAATAACAATAACAATGCTCAGGATGATGATATAAATTTTAAGGTTCGAAAATCAAAAAAATCACGGGATGAGCAGACTAAAGCTAGCAAGCCACATCGAAGAAGCGATTCGACAAAACCACACAAGAGAAAATCGAGGAGAAAATCCTCACGGAATGGTGAACTCGTTTGCCTACCGAACAAATATATCAACATATTCATCATCATTTTCATTATAACAATTACAATTTTGAATTATAAAAAAGAATTATCAAAAGTAAATTAAAAATTTTTTTTTTTTTAAATTTTTTTTTTTTTTTTTTTTTTTTTTTAAAAAAAAAATTTTTTTTTACGATTAAATTCATCTACAATTTACCTTGTAGGAAAATTTTCAGCTTTATCAGAATGAATTCGTGGTATGTAAGAAAATTTTTTTCTAAATTAATAAATTATTGAAATTGAAATTATTGAAACTTTGAAAT
>CAJVPP010000665.1:0-27995 GCA_910592005.1 Funneliformis mosseae
GTTTTTATGAATAAAATAAAAAAAAAATTTTCCAAATTCACTTATTAATTTTTTTTATAATTAAAAAATTAAAATTAATCATAAATTTAAAAGTTGCGATAACTTTTTTTTTGGTCCAATACTTTTGACCAGGGAGTGTACATGATTTTATCATAAGGAAGAAGCTCCTCCAAATAAAATTTTTAATTAAATATTTTGATTTTTTCATAGTTATAAAGGTTAGGTTATTATTTAATTAGCAGAATCGATGACTTTCTCTTTGATTGTGTATTATTGCTATAGTTTCCTTCTAGAAAAACTACAATAGATTATAAAAATTACATAATTAATTAATAAAATAAAACTTTCAAACATTTGTGACAATCAAACGTAAAAGCTCTTATTAAATAAAGCCACGCCCTTATTCTAGTTTGCATTATCGGTGTCAGGATTTTTATAATAACCTAAACTCGAGCAAATTTTTTTTAAAAATAATTTTTTTTGAGATGTTTTTGTACTAAATAACATAATTTTTACCGAATTTATAACGTGTTACGTGGGGCAAATTACGCCAAATTTTTAAGAATACGTTTCGATAATATATAAAATAATATTTGATATAAAAAATTTGATAAAAAAACATGACATGTCACGTTATTCCTTGACTTAATATTTAACTATCTGACTCACCTATGTTCACGATTGAAATTTACAAATTCAATATTCTGTTTACAATATTCTCACATATGTGTAATTTATATCACTCAGACATTTCGAGATCATTATGAAAATTCTCATTTTAACGATTTTAATACCTGCTATCGGCATTATAAATGTCGTATTTGCTGTTCATCAAATGGTGAGATTCACCTCAATCATTGTGTTTAAATTTTGTTCTGAATAGTCTTGGGACATCAAACCGGTAGAATATTTTAAGTATTTGTTGTGGTATAAAGACAGAAGGTTCGAAAGACTTTCAGGTGGAGGTATTTTGCTTTGGACTCTACAATGAGATGGAGGGCATTACAAGAAGGAAAGGTTTACATTAGTCAGCACTTAAGTGATGTTGCAAATATCCAGGAAATGATTAGCAATGGAGACAATCAAATAGCAGACTGGATAATGAGATATGGGGAAGGGTTACATGGTTTGAGACAGTTTTGAATGGTTAGACATTACAAGTTATCAGATATAGTCAAGCAGATGGGCCATCAAGGACTGATAATTTTTACCTTTTGTATGACCAATTTTTACTGGCCTGAACTTCATCAATTAATGCCAGATGACATAGAAGATTTTGATTTTGCAAAGCATTGTATGAGGAACATTGTAGATAATTCACATGTTGCCTCTTGGTTCTTTGATAAATGTTTCAAAACATTCTTCTATAATGTATTAGTACCTCAATGGAACCTGAAAGATTGGTGGTTCTGATATAAGTGGCAGCATTAGAGAAGCATATATGTGCACAGTATAAGAAAGGTACAGAACACATCTGTAATTGATTGGAAGCAATTAAAAGAAAATAAAGAAGAAATGAATAATATAATATGATATATAGATTGTCAATTTGGAAATCAACGCAGCTATACCAGAACAATACCTATGCTACAATTATGATAATGAAATAGATGATAGTTCACAGGATTATATTGAACTAATCAATAAACTACTGTGACACATATGTTGTAACCCTTCATATTGTCTTAAAGTCAACAGAAGAACACATTAACAAAAGTGCAAATTTAGATATCTTATAGATCATAGCAATAGTATATTCATACGCAATGATAATAATGGGCAGTCTGAGCTCATTATAATGAGAATTGATCCAATTCTTAATCCACATAGCTAATTCCAATTGCAGGGTTAGCATTCTAATATTGACCTAAAGCCAGTTTTTAGCATTTACATAGCCTTACATTATATTTCTAATTATACCAACACAACAAAATCTCAGTCAATGGCTTTTATAGAGATATTTAGTCAGATCTTTAACGACAGCAATTCTGAAAAGGCTTTACTTATATTGATCCAAAAACTTATTCTCAATAGTATTTCAGAATAAGATATCTCAGCTTAAAAAACTTGTCATCTACTTCTTAGTATTTTTCTTTATAATTTAACTTATACCTTAGTTTTATTAAATTTTAAAGATGAAGCTGCTAAATGAATTCATAGCACAGGTAATAGAGATAATGAAGAAGGGTTTACCAATATCAGAAATGCAGGTTGTATAGCAAAATCAGCTATTAATAAATACTAAAATCGACCTGAAAAGCTTGAAGAATTTTATTGTTTAAATTTTATTTAACACATAAAAATGTTGGTAGAAAATGAAAAATATGCAAAAAAGAAAACATTATATATATATAAACATGACCATTACTTCTTCATAATAATAATCAGTGAAAGATATTCTGCTAAGTAAAGGTCATTCTTTATATTAAGCATTAAAGCCTTGAATAACTGAACAAAAATAATAATATTGCTTGATTAACACTTTATAGCCAATATGTTGATATTATCAATAATAATTTAACAGATATGCTTGGTCAGCTTAAAAATAAAGAAGATGAATTAAATGATGATAAAAGTTAAGAAAAGATTGAAGATAAAGAGGAGGAGGAATTTCAGTTTGATTAGAAATAACTTGTCAAAATAAGATCAAATATGAGAATATTATTTTTATCTAATCTAGGATCTCAAGATATAGATTAGAATCACAATTAGATTAATAATATTATTCTAATATTTACATAATAAGTGTTAGCAATTTCATGTAGCAAGCTTCAAGTAATAACAGAAATTATTACTGATTTTATTAATTCACAGACACTAAATAAGAATTAAAAAAGTTTTTGAGCATATAGAATTACACTATAATAAAATCCTAAATGATATTCAAGTAGAAGCATTAAGAATCATAATAATAGGAACTGCAGATATCAGAAAGTCTTACCTCATCAAGGCAATTTGAGCAAAACTTACGCAATAGTAGATAGTGAATCTAAATATTCAGCATTTATGATTGCACCTACAGGAGACACAACCTTTAATATCAATAGTACAATAATCTATTTGACATTTTTCATACTAATAAACAATAAAAATAATTATAATCTAGATAGTAAATGACTGAAACAACTGCAAGAAAGATTACAAAATATAACTTATCTCATTATCGATGAAAAAAGCATAGTTAGGCATTGAATAATTAGTTTAATTAACATGAAGTGAAGGTAAGCATTTTCAGAAAGTAAGAACAAACCTTTTAGAGTTTAGTCTACGATAATGCTTAGTGATTTCAAGCAGCTTCTACCAGTGCTTGATCTTTTAATGTATGCTAACTGTATGTTATATGATCCTATTTCTAATAATGGCATTGCATCATACAAACAATTTAAAGAAGCATATAAATTTGATATAGTTTAAAAGCAATCAGGTGACTCTGAAGAACAGCAGAACTTTAAAGACTTACTTTTAAGAATAAGAGAGGATAAATGCAGTTTTGATGATTAGAAAAAGCTCAGCATAAAATTTGAAAAAAAATTCGACAAATCAAACAGGATCAGTTTTCAGATTCTATCTTTATTCTTATAAAGTGAAATTATGTTGATAAAGTAAATATAAAGATGCTTAACTAATTGAACAGACCAATAGCAAAGATTATAGTGATACGTAGTAAAGGAAGTGAGGCAAAAAAAGCTGACTCCAATATGACAAAAAGACTTGAGACTTAACTGTTACTAGCAAAAGAGACTTACGTAATGCTTATAGCAAATTTATAGATTAAAGTTAATTTAGTTAATAGTTTAATGAGAACATTATAAGACATTCTATTTGAGAAATAGGGATTACCTTCAGTTCTTACAGCAGTTTTCATCAAGTTCAATCATTACAAAAGACCCACTATCACAACAATTGAGAAGTTAACGTTATTCTGATTATACTTATTAAATGTATCTGAGAAGCTAAATTTGAAATGGCTTATTCTCAGCTTCAAATTCCAATATATCTCATGTGAGCAATAACAATCTATAAAAGTTAGAAACTCACTTTAAAAAGAACTAAAATAGATCTCAAAAGATGAGAGAAATTGCAGCAGGTGTTTCATTTGTCAGATTATTAAGAGTCCATTCTCTTAGAGATATTTTCTTTAAGCAGTTTACCTTTAACAGCTTCAATGAATCAAGACTTGCAAAAGACTTTAAGAAAAGACAAAGAAGAGCATTTACTTTCTTTAATACCTTCAAGAATAGGATTAATATAATAGTGTAAAAGAAAAAAATAAATCATATTAAAAGAGTTTTTTTGCACATTTAATAATAATAGATTTAGTGGTAAATTTTAGCGCATACAATAAGAAGATTATTTTTTTGAAATATAATAACTAAAAAGAACACATAAATTAAAAAGTATAATTTTTTTTTTAAAAAAGTACAAAATTTGTTTATTATTTTTATTTTTTTATTTTTTTTCAATTTATAATAAGTACATGTATGTCATATTTCTATTTTTGTCAATTACAAGATATGTTGTGAAATAGTAGGAACTAATCATTTAGCATCTACTCACAGGTTGAACGGCAGACATTAGAACACTTTGCATAGACATATATAATTCTTCACTTCATTTTGGATTAACAAATATTAAAGTAAAATAATAAATCTTTACTTTTACTTGTTGTTGTATAGCAGCTTCATTAAATGCCAATAGTTGGTTATGCTATTGCAACAAAAGTTGCAAGTTCGTAAAATCATTTAAGGGAATGTTAAATTTGAAAGATTTTTATTTTTGGAGGATTTCTTATTAGGCATAGCAAAGATTATTAAAAAAAACAAATTTAATGTAGATTGGTAAAGAACATGCTCTATTGATTTTGTCATTGATTGTGATACTTAAACATAATAATATTATCAGAGTATCTCATTGTCATATAAAAAATATAGAACTACAGAAATTTTCTTTTGATTATATAATGAATTAGTACATAATTAAAGTTTGAGCTATATATAGTTGCAGGGCAAAACCTTAAACTCATTTTGGAAAAGTCAAAACATTTCAAAATTTATTTCGACAGTTTTGATGGGTTTTGATGAGTTTCGACAGTTTTGATGGATTTTGATGGGTTTCGATAGTTTTCGACGAGTTTCAACCAACTTTGCAAATTTGACGGTTTTAACAGATTTATTGTACCACAATGTAAAATAAACGATTTTATTGCTTTTTATTTTAAAGTAGATCAAAATTTCCAAAATTATGCATTATTTATCAAGTTGTTTTAAATTTGGAAGCGCTGGTACTCATTAAAGAATTAAAAAAATTACCTTATGAAGAAGATGATAATAGAGGCTGGAACCGGGGGTTTATTTTTTCAGTTTTAAAAATCGGATCCGGATTTAAAACTGAATATCTAATCTTTGGCAGATCAAATAAATTTTTTAAACATATCATATACCCAGCTTTAGGCTAATTTTGTATCCGAAACTGGATATATCTAGGTTTAAATCCGAATGTTGAATCTGATTCTAACTCTAGATGATGATTTTTCAAATGAAAGTTTAAAAGATGTACATAAGTACTGTCATGAGTTTTAATGAAGAAAATATGGGAGATAAATGATGTAATTGAATTTGATGAAAAATAAATTAATTCAATTTCAATGTGATTATTTTTTCTTATATAAATATATGATATTATAAAAGTGATCTTTGCTATATACGATTTTCTCGTCTTGTAAAACAAAAAATAATAAATTTTTAAATTCAACAATAGTATTTTAATATCAAAAGTTTTCGATGGACTTTGCAATCCGTCGAAACATTTGTCACCGTCGAAACTTTTGCAATTTTGCCTTTAATAAAAATATTTGGCAAAACATTTCAACGGGTTTCGATTTTGACGCCTGTCGAAACCTCTGGGTTTTGCCTGGCAACCTTAGAACTATATTAAAAGTTTCGATTTTAATAAATCGTAATCAGTTAGATTAGCTTTAATAGTTTTATAATTGTTCGAAAATAAACAACTAAAAAGAAATAAATGATCAATGAATCTTAAAACAGTTCCTTTTACAAACTTCTGAGAAATAAATGGTTTTTAGTTGAGTCTAATAATACATGAAAATAAACATTAATTTATTTTTTCAAATATTCAAAGCAATTTAAAAAAGTACATTTTCTTAGTTAAATTAGACATATAATGTTTATTATATTGAATAAAAATTAAACAAATACGGATTTAAGGAGGTAAATTTCTTGTTCTCCATTTATTGCGAAAGGAAAAATATTCATAAAATTCATCAGTAGATTTATAATCCTTCCTTATTTTCGTAAATATCTAAATGCGTAATTTCATAAATTAAACTATATATTAAATGTTAAGCTTTCACTTTCATTACTTTGATTTGATTTAATTTCCTTAATAAAACATATGATCTTAAAGTAAAATAATATTCTATTGTAAAATCAATTAATGCAATCGTAGCAAAAATTTCCATATATTCGCTTATTTAAAGAACTAAATGAAGTTTATCATGCAGACACCTCCACAAAGAAAATATGAACATAAAAGAAAGGTTATGTAGAAGGTTAAAGATTATTGATATATAGAGATTTTAAAGATTGGGGGATTATATATGTTAAGGAATCGGGTAAATTTGGTAAGCTAATTATTGAAGTATCTGTACAGTCAAGAGTTGCTAAGGAGTTGGGCAAAGTTGGTAGGATAGTTATTTGAGTATTAGAGCAATTAAGATCGATTAAGGAGTTGGGTAAAGTTGGTATGATAGTTATTTGAGTTTTAGAGCAATGTAATACCTTTAAGGAGTTGGGTAAAGTTGGTAGGATAGTTATTAGAGTATTAGAGCAATCAAGATAAAATAAGGAGTTGGGCAAAGTTGGTAGGATAGTTATTGGAGTTTTATCGCAATAAAGTTTAGTTAAGGAGTTGGTCAAAGTTGGTAGGATAGTTATTTGAGTATTAGAGCAATTAAGATCGATTAAGGAGTTGGGTAAAGTTGGTAGGATAGTCATTTGAGTATTAGAGCAATTAAGATAAGTTAAGGAGTTGGATAAAGTTGGTAAGATAGTTATTGGAGTATAAGAACAAATAAGTACCCTTAAAGAGTTGGGTAAAGTTGGTAGGATAGTTATTTGAGTACCAGAGCAATCAAGATTCGTTAAGGAGTTGGGTAAAGTTGGTAGGATACTTATTTGAGTATTAGAGCAATTTAGTAACGTTAAGGAATTGGGTAAAGTTGGTAGGATACTTATTTGAGTTTTATAGCAATATAGTACCGTTAAGGAGTTGGGTAAAGTTGGTAGGATACTTATTTGAGATTTATAGCAAGAAAGGACCGTTAAGGATTTGGGTAAAGTTGGTAGGATAGTTAATGGAGTATCATAGCAATAAAATTCAGTTAAGGAGTTGGGTAAAATTGGTAAGATAGTTATTTGAGTATTAGAGCAATTAAGTAATGTTAAGGAGTTGGGTAAAGTCGGTAGGATAGTTATTTTAGTGCTATTACAATTGAGTTCCGTTAAGGAATTGGGTAAAGTTGGTAGGATAGTTATTTTAGTCCTGTAACACCTGAGTACCGTTAAGGAGTTGGGTAAAGTTGGTAGGATTGTTATTTTATTTATTTTAAAATAAGTTCCGGAACAATCAAGTTCCGTTAAGGAATTAGGTAAGGTTGGTAAGCTGGTAATATTACAAGTGAGATTTGCTAATTTTCGATATCTTTGCAATCCGCCTAAGGCATTTAATATGTCATCCTTATTTGTATCTGTAATAGTTAAACTAACAACATTATCATCATAAATAATGATTCAAGGGTTCTGGTCCTTTTTTCTAATTCATGGTTGTCTTCTATAACCTTTTCTAAATTATTAATAGTTTCTTGTTTGATATTGGCTTCTTCTTCTCGCTCTTTAATCTTTTCTTCTAATTTATTAATAGTTTCTTGCTTGGTTTTGGTTTCTTCTTCTCGCTTTTTAAACTTTTCCTCCAAATTTTTAAATTGTAAACGTAACCCTTCGTTACTTTGTTCTAATTCCTTAATTCTAATTTCCAAGTCTGTTAATGCTTTTTCTAAATTTCTTCTTAAAACCATTATGTAAATAAGAGTTTTTACAATTGTTCTAAGGATAATATTCTCTTTTTATGCAAGGACAGTTCAGCCCTCGGCTTAAATTTTTTCCATATTATAATATGGCTTAATGAATTTCCATAAATATGCTATTTAAAAAAGGATCTAATCCATTCTTGTAATGGATCGTTGATGAACATTTATTGATAATTAATCACGTAATACTATTTTATCAAATTCAATTTTTTATAAATAGAATAATGATGTTGCAATCTGAAGTTTCCTTGATTTTACTGTTAGCGCTATTTAATTTCGATGTACAGACTTGTGGATCAATCAAAGTTGTAGCAAAAAAATATATTTAATTTTTTATATGAAATTGTATGAATAAAGAATCCCAGAATTCATGATTTATCGTTACAAAATCATATATGATCACCTATTTTCTTTTCTTTCATTTTATATTAGAGTATAAGAATCATTATTATTGGCTGTCAAGGAACAAGCTCTTTCCTATCTTCCTATTAATATTCTTTTTTTTTTTTTTCTTTTCAACTGGAACGTTATTTTTCTAAAGATTAAATAATAATAATTTATTTTTGAGTGTGAGCCCTATTTTCGTCACTTTAGGGTCTTTATATTTAAAAAGGAAACAAAAAAATTCAATATATGCAATTTCACTAGTAAATTTAATATGAAAAAGGAAACAACTCAATATCGCTGGCTAAATTATTCAATTATTATCCATCTCTGTTTATATAATGTTCCCTGTGTCAAACAAAAAGCAAAACAGTAACTTGTTTTAGATAGCATTAGTAGATTGCAAATGTGAATACAATGACAAAAGCGCATGAATGACTCTTTTTTAAAAGTGTTCTTGTGTTCGAGCCTTGGATTATTTGAGTGATCAACATCATGAAGCTTATACCACGTATAAATTGATAAAGTACTTTTATGTAGGTTTAGAATAATATTGTTCAGAAAACATTTATTTATATTAAAAAATTAAAATCCTTCACCTTTTTTTCAGTCTTATTTTTAAAAAAAAAAATAAGATAGCTCTTATATAAACCCAATATATGATAACGCCAGAAAATTAATGATTTTTTTTTTATTTTTTATTATTACGTTTGTGAAAGAATAAAAAAGTTTGTAGGAACTTTTAAAAAACGAAGTGCGTCTTTTAACGAAAAGTGTGTTTTTAAATTCCTTAGTATTTGTTTAATTGGCAGTATTATGCCGGGAGTGTGGCCTCCAAGCCGTGTGTGACAATCTACTAAATAGGATATTGAAGATTCGTATTATAATATTTGTAAAAACCGAGAAAACACCTGTATTGAGTTACCCCCTCTACCTTATCGAATACTAAATAAGTAAAAAAAAACCCAATATCAATAATCACGAATCAAGAATAGTATTCAATAACTTTACATTGTGAAATTAAAAAATTTTCCACAAGCCTTCTGTAAAATTCTTATACCACGTAAAAATATACTAAGGCTCATTTAATAAAATTTGTTATCGCTTTTTTCCGAGAATTAAATTCAAAGAATGATTTATCTGTATGTCCTTTATAATTATTTAAGCATATCCTTAATTAACATTTTCCGGTTTGAATATTTTACATGAAATAAATTAAACATATATTCAATACTCTGGATATGATAAAATATACGTATCGAAATAATTTTTTTTTACAAAACTAATTTTGTCTTTATGCCACAAACCTGAACATTAACTATCGAATAGTAAACCATCTGATTCTTTCATATCCATTATTAAATATAAATTATTACATTAAATACCAATAAAGCTAGCTTTACTGAATATATTGTACAAGCCATCTCTTTTTTCTCACTTTTCGCAAATAACATTAATTTTATCTCGAAAACTTGAATAACACATTCTATCAGAGTTACAATACACCAAAAGTTCTTCATAAATAAGATCAATCACATATAATCACATTTATCTTTCAATCATTTTCTTTGGAATTAATTTACTAACTTCTTTAACATTTTTTTAATTGACTTAAAATGTTTATCTTGATTTATACCAATTAGCAGTGATGTCAAATTACTTTATATGACGCTAAATGTTATGAGAATTTGTATCATTTAAAAAAATGTCATTTTTAAGTGAACAATGTCATTACTATTAATAATTTATTTAGTAACGCATTATATAATTAACTTGTTAATCGAAAATCTAAAATATTTTTACAATCACGCAATGTTTTTCCATTGTTTGTTTGTTAAATCTAAAGATTTATCGATCTCATTTTGTGCACTTTGTATCTTTACATTTTGATTCATTTTTTTTCAAATCATATTTCATATTTTTAATATATGCAAGTTAGTATTTTGTAGAAATTAGAATGGGCAAAGAAAGCATAATTTTTGTTACATGGTTATTAAATAATATATAAATTTCTATAATACTAAAATCGGAACCTAAAAAATAAAGACTAAAATTCACAAACTGCTCCTCTATTAGTGGTAAAACTGCCACAACACCAAAAATTCCAAAACTTGCAAACAGGTTTCGGCATAGCTTTGCGTGTTAGTAGCCCTGGAAGAATGAGAATAATCCCTATAGAAAAAAAGCAAGGAACGATTGTTGGCGTTCCTATACCATTCGAAGTTCTAGTCTCCAAGAGGCGAAATTCAGGTCAAGGAGGCTCCCTAAAGAAAAAAAAGATGAAAGAGAACTTTAGTAACGTTCCTAAAGCAAAAAAGAATAAAAAAGAAAGAAAACCACTTACAGACTTATCATTTCGTAAATTCCGAGTTCAGAACGGCCTTAAGGTTTTTTTCAGGTTCTTAAATTAAAACCGGTTTTTTTTAAATTAAAAAAAATCAGAGGGAGCGCCGGAGAGGGAGGGAGTTTTTTTTTTTAAAAAAAAAAATATCAAAGATTATCAACCAATCGGTAAATCAGTTCGATAAGTCATATCGGAATAAAATCTATAACCCGCAGATTAAATGCCAAAACTTTTTCGGCAATTTTGGCAATTTTACTGCAGATCACATAATATAATCTGTCATTTGCCATAAATTCGGGTGCGCTGTCAACTAATTAAATCAAAACTATGTATGGTCCTATAACAACAATTACTATTGAAGATTTTTTTATATTAAGCTATTTTATAGTATAATTTGAATTATTTTATAATAAATTTACTATTAACGAAGCTATATTTTCTTTCTTTAATAACTCTGGGTTCTTCTTATCATTTTCATTTCAGGTTTTCGAAATACTCCAAATATCCGTCTATTTCACAAAATAGATCGCATTTTTTAAAAAATTTCATTAATACTCCGAAATTAATAAATTAATCCTCTAAATAAAATAAATAAAAAAAACTTTTTTTACGTGAGTTTTGAAAAAAAACGATGTATTTTATGTTTCTTAAAGTTATCATGTACCCATTCAACTTTACTGCGTTACTTAAATGTTAATAGAGTACAAGTTATTAAAATTTTATAGATTTCGGTTATTTTATTAGAATTTTATTAGAAAAAAGACGCACAAAGCCCGAAGTTAAATAAAAGTAAGTTTTACTATAGGACTATATATAATTTTGTTAAAATTATGTTGACAGCGCACCCCAATGTGACATGTCATTGCATTGAGATCATTCATGTCATTTCATGTCACTTTTCAACACTGCCAATAAGCGTTCGTTATAAATAATAAAAATAATTTTTAATATAAAATCAATTAATTTTGGATAACATTTGAAATAAACATCGTTGATTTTCAGAAAGTATAAGCTTTTGGTGCCACCGGAATGCTCATTAAAATCTAAGTTTTATTTTATTGGATTCCGTTAGGGTGATTTGGATTAAGTCTAAATCTATGGTAAATAGGTCAAGTAATTTTTCGCGAATGTTGTTGATTTCATGAAAACCAATAGCAAACAACTTGTCAAGATCGTATTCAAAAATTTCAGCAAAAGTTATTTTGTAATTTAGCATAATTTTGGTACGTGAATGCATTGCCATATTTCATTTTGCTTTTTTTGTAAATAAAAAATATGAAAGTTCCATTATTAATATATTATGTAACTTTACATAATAAAACGAATCAACGACTCTAAACTAAATCTCCCTTCATTGATTTGTTTTTGTAATATTTTGTAATCGTGAAGAAATCAATTGCGGCAATTTCAAATGTTACAAGATTTATAAAATTTTTTTCAGAAACAAGCGTTTCATGCTAAAAATTACGTACATAGACAGATAATAAAAATGGAAAAACGGACTAAGATATATAGGTCTCGTGAAAATATATATTCATTACATACGTTTCGTCAACAAATTTTTCACAAAATTGTTTTTGTATGGTATGATATAAAGAAACCTTTTTTAATCAAAATAAGCTGCTGATAAAAAACATATTGATGATACTTATGTTTTCGAAAGTGCATAAAAGATTCCTTCAGGTTATAAGAGGAAAGTTGACGAACCACCAGGAAGAAAACGATAATGGAGAGTTATCCAAGTTTTGAAAATCTTCTAAATATTGATAAAAGTATGCCGACGCAAGTCTACTCTCAAGAAGCGAACCTAAAGGTGATTATTACAATTTTATTTTCTCCTATAGTTCAATTTTAAGAAACATTTCACAGCGAATGTGGTAGAGATCTATTAAAAAACTTGTTGGAATGCAATGCAGATTTTAAATCAAAAAATTTCACAAATAAATAAGTGATTTCAAAAAATGTATTCGGATTTACATATTTTATAACGTAGAAAGGTGAACACCACTTGAAAATAAAAGCATCTAATAATTTTACGCTAGTTTACGTTATCGATATATATAAAGAATTAAATGGAGTGTTCTTTTATTGTCTATTCTTTTATTTCTTATATCGAAATAATTTTGTTTTTAGATATATTTCTAAAATATTTTCCATTATATGTAATAAAGTCATTCCATGTTAGTGGTTAAACTCCGTTATCATTCAGTGATATTTTTTGTCACAATATTAACACTCCATTTGTATCCTGATGAGATCTCTCTCATTTACTATTACTACTAGGCAATAAAGTTTACAGCTATTGTAATGCTTGGCGTTTTAAAATTGTTGCTTGATTGAAAGGTTATGTATTTATTAACTATGTATAGAAATATTTCTCCAGTTACTTTAATAAAAATGAATCAATATTACTTTATAATTTATTATTTTCGTAAATACTAGTAAAACGGGACCCGTTATGGGTATGAAACTTCGGGTTTTGCATAATGTGATAGTGTAATATGATATTTAGTAATATTTTCGTAATATTGTTATAATTGAATGCAATCCCGGCCAAAATCTCCATAATTCCGCATGAGAATCATTTTCGATATTTGCAGCTAGCCTTTTGAAGATCATTCCAGGATGGCACGATGCCAGGCTGTCAGGGCGCCAGGTTGTCAAGCTGCCAGTATGACAAAATGTTAAGAACGCCAAGTTGTCAAGGTGCCAGTATGACTGGATGTCAAGGATGCCAGACTGGCAAAATTTTTTTTTTTTTATATATATACAAGCCGGAAATCCTTAAACAGCTAAACATTCTACGCTCGCACTTGTTATATTTCTTTGCAACACCTTCGCGATATTTTCGCTTTCGCCGTTTTAACATTTTAGATTTCGCATTTGTAATTTTAATTTCCAATTTATAAGTATTTTATTATTAAAATTTTATGTATTATTTGTAACAGCGTAGTTCAAATTGATTGACTAGCATACACTTACTTTTAATATTTTGACATAGCGAAAGTGTATAGAGCCGACGTTAAGGCAACACTGAGCGAATTGATAATATTAAATAAATTTAGCGTCAATATTACTTAATTTTATTCAATTAATACCTTCTGCTTACAATATAATTGTAAACGAAAGCACTGAATACAACAATATCAAGTGTTACATTACAATATATGTAACACAATGTTACTTTGCATAAAATTCTATTGGCTTGAACAGACAGAATTCTGATATCTTATCTAGTAGTAAATAGTCCTCCGCTTAGCTTCGGAGAATTACCGATTCTAAATGTTTTTAAACAATGTATAAAATCCGTTATTAAAATGGAATGAACACGATAACCTTGCATGGATATTAAATTGGCATTTCTTTTAAAAAAAAAAAAAAACTCGACGTTGTTTGAAGAATAAAAATTTTTTATAGGTATAGAATCAATGCCAATAGTGACGACTATAAGTGGATCAAATTACATACTTTTCTAAAATACGAATTGTTAATATCAACGTCTATTTTCAATTAATTATGTTTCAAATATATAATAAGTATGTGATTTTTAGACTTGCGATTTTTTTGTTTCTCTTCCGTTTAAATAATTTTAGCAAAAAATGCCAACTTTATCAACCAAATAAATTTTTTCTCATTGTTTATAAAATAATAATTCTAATTTTTCCTCACTCTTTCCCTTCTTAGTTTACGAGAATAAGTGTTTGCTTATCAATTTATTGTTTTATTTGTTGATCGGATATAGATAAATAACGTTAAAATGGAAAAGGAAGTGATGAAAATGGTTGTTTGTTTTTGGAATATTAAGATAATTGAGATATTAAGCGATTGGAAAGAAAAAAAATGAGGATAATATAACGTTCCAACCTTTCATCGAATGTGGTTCAATTTATACTTTGAATTAGTAAAATTTTAAGCACAATAAGGCGTAAATTTTGTCACTTTTTTATATGCAATATATGGATATTATGCAAAAAAAAGTTCATTGTGTCCGCGCAAAATAATTGGAGATAAAATTATCAGACCTTAGACCTAATTAATCAAGCAACATTTTGTTCAAGGGTCTGGGGCATTGACTATTTATGAAAAAATAACCTATCAGCACCTGTTATCTTTTTTTTTCTTGTTGACCATTCGTTATCATTATCTTGCGCCATATCAGCTTTTTATTATTCCAATGTGGAGACAATGTTCGAAATATAAGGTGATGCAACTTTCTAATTTTGGTATTGCAACAGCAATACGTTTCAACTTTTTTTTACATTATTGTCAAAATTGATATTCTTTGAATGCATTACTACGCCTATCTTGTTGCTCGGTTCTCATAAATTCAATTTGATAGTGTACATGATTTTCGCCCTCAGTTAACTTCTATTAGGGTATTGCTTTTGCTATTTTACATCAATGTTTTTTATGATAACTTTATAACTTCGTTAATTTTTATTTTCCGATTATTAGATTTCGTAGTTTTAATTAATTTATTGAATTAGCGTTTAAAATTGAATTGCGAAAGTGTAGAGCGCATAAAACAATATTTACATCATAACTATTTAATTGATTATTGAACAATATTTACATCATTATTATTTACTTGCTTATTAATGGATTACCTTTTGCTTATATTTTAAATTATTTATAATGAAAGAACTGAATGCAATAAATAGGCTGATATAAATTTGTTAGTTATGCATTGCAATTAGATCAATTTCACAATAATTTGGATATAAAGGCCATGCCTTGAAAATCGCATGGCTTAGACCACATCATACAACATAGATTCAAGCAACATGGCTTGGTAACTATAAAAAAAATGATTCACTTTAAAAATGATAAATATATCAAATATGAACTTTATCATATTCGTTAACTCTTAAAATTGAATCCAATATGAATAAACTGAGTTAGTCATATCGTATCCCATATAGGTTCAAGTCCCAAAGTCAGACAAAAACCTGACCTTCTGTTAACAACATGAGTAAGATGTTCTTTGCCCCGTTTGCGTCCCGATCCATCTCCACCTTGCACGAATCACACCAGTTGTCATTGATTTGTCTGTAATTCCCACACGTCTTAGAAGTGTACTCTTCTGTACACACAATGACCTTACAATACTAGTACTCTCTTATCTTATGCAAAAGAAACATTCAAAATCTGAAATGTGACCAGCGCGAGCTGTTCTCGATCAGATCTTTCTTTTATTCTTAAGCACTATATGTGATGTTTCAAATTTAGGTAACAAAATAATCTCGTAATTCTGACATAACCATCAGGCCAACTGGTGATAGCACTCATCTATCAAATTACGAATTATTCGTTGTATGATTCGTAGCATCATTTTTTTCAATCAAAATCTCTTTCTCTTGTTTGTTCTTCCCAAAGCAAGATCCTTTTTCTCTGTAATTTGTCATATTTCTTGGACAATTTGAATACTTTGTCAATATCACCATTACCCCACTCAATTAATTAACCATCAGGATCATAACCTGTCATGAAGGTGTGAACACCTGGATCTAATGAGATTACCTTTCCACAAACATCATCTTAGTTGTCAATATTATCTAAAAGAATGGAAACACACAAGTAAAAATGTCCCAGGTGATTCATAGTAATATTTACTGTGTTATTTATCTCTGGTATCTTTCTAAAATGATTATTTTCTTTAGGAATGCATATTGTCCTCTGTTCTTATTCCAATCTATGACAAGGATCGAAATGGTTTGTGTTTGATCCTTCTTAGATCAGAACTTTATTTGTATTGTATATACTTATTAATTATCAAATCACGTACGAACGCACCTTTCTAAAAGTCTTTTTTGCCCATAAATGTTCTTCAGTTGCGAAGCACTGATCATTCAGATAGTACTTTCATATAATGCTCATGTTAGTAATCTCATTGTCTTGCATTATCTCAAGAACTTTATTGTATGTCCACCTCACAGTTTTCATCTACTTTCTTAGCTTTTCTCTTTCTTTATGCGTTGGATAAATCTGTACCTTTTGTGTTTTCAATTTCTCTTTATTATTTTGATTCTTAGCTGATCTGAGCTCATTATGTCTTGCTGTAAAGATTGTAACGATTAATAATAGATCCTTAGCAAGCTCACTGGATTTAATTTCATTAATGTTAACATCTGAACTGAGTACTATGATCTTTGTATCGTGCTTAACAAAGATCTATTCAACTAATATAAAGTGAAATAGCAGAGCCAGTCCTTGCAGGTAACCACAACTTCCTCAATATGATCATTTCAAAATGAATGTAAAATCCTTGTGTTTTTAGTTGGGACCTAACTCAATATTCTTAATAAGTTCGTGATCTAGACATTTCTGGATCTTTTTCTTTTCATTTATCCTTTGGAAATATTTCGCATGTATTTCAGATTTCTTGTATTTCTCAGTACTTTATCATTGACATTATCTCAAACATACGAAAATGAATCTTATTTATACTTGAAAAGAATATTAAATCATTGACAATGATGTAATGATGACAATTCAATATTCTTGTCATTAATAATTAGATACTTACTTTCTATTGTTAAAAATAATAAAATTATCAGTAAAATATATAGCAATATAGTAGATTTAATTATAAATATTATATTATTACTAATTGTAAACTTAGAGTTTAGAACTGATTGCATTTTTGAAAACTGAATTTAAAACAGGTGTAACTGGTTTAACCCTTTTCAAATTAGTTTTTTACAAATCATGTTGAAACTGATCTTCACAATAGGTTTTTATTAATGGAATTCTACAATGATCTATATGTGTTAGGTTGTGGCTAATTATTTATAAAATGTAATAAGAGTGAGTTTTATTCATCAATCGCATTTCTTTTTTCTTATTTATTTTTCCTTTTTAAAAAAAAGAGGGTCATCCTGTATTTTTATTGTTTATGTAAAAATATAAATGATTTTTTTGTTCAATATAAATTCATTATTCAGTGCAGTAACTTGGTCTTAACAAAAAATTAAAAAAAATTTGCTGATCGCGAAATATATATTATTCTTTTTATTTATTTATTTACTGTAGATCTCATTTACTAAATTAATTAAATTAAATTAAAATTTTTTTTTAAAAGGAAGCAAAAAAAAGTAAAAATGAAAAACTAAATATATATTGAGAGGGAGGACAAAAGTATTGCATGGTCAAATTTTATTGATTTATTTATTTTTAATAAGGCCGCAAATTTTATTTCTATATATTACATTCATTTGGAATCTAATATTTAATATATGCATCTTTGACAGTGATCACTATCTGAATTCTATTTAGCATTGATTGTATTAAATCACAATACACTTTTGGCAAAATCGCATTCTATGCTTCTTTTATAACAATTTCAAGCTCACGAATGTTTGACGGCTGAAAATTACAACCTTGAATTTTTACTTTAACTGCAGCTTACATATTCTCAATTAGGTTTAGGTTAGGACTTTGAGCAATATATAGGAGTACCTCCACATTTTAGAAAAGCAAAAACTCTCTTGCAACTTTTAACATATGAACTCGTATATTGTCCACTTGAAAAATAAATTATTTTTTTATTTTTCAGAAAAATTCCTTGAGTGTAGGAACTGCATAATTGCCAAGTACTTCTTTATATAATTTTCTAGTTAATAAACCTTCAAGTAGAACAATTGGACCTAATCATATAAAGGAAAAGCATGCTCAAAACATTCTTTGAAAAGAATGTTTTACCATCGATACAATGCAATTTTCATGAAATTCTTTTTCTGATTTTACCATACTCGTCCCTATCCAGATTTTTGAAAATGGAAAAAATGTACTCATCTGTCCAGACCACTTTTTTCTAGTCTTTTACAGTCTAATGTCTTCTTTTTATTATCGATGCAAGCCTTTTAACTTTGTTTATTGCTGAAACGAAAGATTATTTTTGAAAAATACAGGAATGCACATTTTTCTTGTAAAGTACACGATGAATTATTCTTGCAGAAATTGGTTTATTGATCTCAGCAAAAACTATATTTGTAATTACTGCTAAATTTTTCATTGTGATTCCTTATTTTTGAGAATGATAGCCTTTAATCTCTTCCTTTTTTGGTTGTCAAGGATTCAAAGTCAATCTGGTCATTTTTGAAAGTTTCTCCTGATTAATAAGTCGCAAAAAAAACATGTAATGGTTGTACAATAACAACCTACAGTTTTTGCAATTATTATATTATTGTGACCCAGTTTTTTGGCTGTAATGATGCCTCCTTTTTTGGCAGGAGTGAGTTCTTTAGCGAGACCCATGATATGCACAAAATTGAAAAATAACGAGTTTTTTGAACCTGATTTTAAGTATTGCAACACTCCAAATCAAAACAATAAACTTTCCGTTTAAGCAATTGATAACAAATATAGTATTAAAATTACATAAATTATTACATATAAAAAATTTATTATATTATCCAAATTTTGACCGTGCAATATTTTTGTCCTCCCAGTATATTATTGAAGATAATTTGATAATAAAAGGATATATAATTGTATGCTTCTTTTGGATTTTATTTTTTTTATTTTGATAAAAAATAGATAATTATGATTGTTTTTGCAAAAGAGAAAAATAAGACAAGAGATTGAGGAAATATAAAAAAAATATGTAAAAAGAAAATTATATGTACAACAAACAACGCATACCGGAATGGTAGTGTACCTTCGATAAAGTGTTTGCTATCTGCAGTCTATTTAAACAAGAAGCAAAAGATCAGTGCTTAATTTAAAAATATCAAACCGGTTTGGGCACCTGTTTTAAACGCAAACTGGTTTTCATAACATAAATCCGGGTAAAACTGAATGGTCAGAAAATCGGTTAAAACTGGATTTAAAACCGAATGGTGCAGTATATCCGGTTCCAATGAGGTATCTTTGCTTTTGAATTTGAAATATCTATTCTTGACTATTGAGCTGTAACTTTTTATACTTTTTCTCAAAGTTAAATCGAATTACTAATAAACCAAGGATACCTAAAGAAATTTGATTACATTTTTCAAAATTTAAGATTTTATGTAAAGAAATAATTCTACTTCTTAGACGTAAACTGAGAGCCACTATCATCGTTGCTTTTAAGGACAAGTAAACAGTACATCATTCATTAAACAAGTTTCCAGCTTTGTTTAAAAATTTGTCATAGAGTATGTTTAAATAGCTTTCTTTTTAAAAAAAAATTTTCTATCAGTTTTCTTGAATTTAAAAGTTCATTTTCTTCCATGAGTTTATAAATAAATAAGAAAAAATCGTCAGATAGTTCATTTTTTATACGATTATTTTATCTTGAACAAATTGAACAAATGAAATAATTAAAGCTTAAAGATGCTACTACGTATTTAAAATGCAGTTAATCTTACGATCTTATTTTACAAAAAAAAACAAGAAAAAAGATTAAATATAGATCTTCCGATCAGCGTTATGTCATAGGATTCTAATAACGAAACTATTTGCCGACTCTCAAAAAGATTTTTGATACGACCAATCACTTTGGATATCATTATAAAGAATCTTAAACAAGTAAATGAATATTACAAATACTATGAACTGTTACCGTTATTATCATATTTGAATTTTTTTCTTGTTTTATTAAAATAAATAATTTTATCCTGAGCTTTCGCTTCTAACATATTCGGATAACAAGTATTTTAATGCTTTTGAATAGATTATCACTTTGAAATAGTCCGCGGCAAAACATTTTACAAAAACTGAAATAGAAATAATGGTGAGGTTTTTTTAATTTTTTTCGATCAAATCTCCGGCATGTACTGTTATCTAAATATAAAATCAGATGATTCTTACTAACTGAGTGTATAATACAGATTAAGATCAATTTTACAGATTATTATCAAAAAAATGAGTTTATATTTATTATCACTTTTACCTTCGTTGGAATAAATTAAAATTCTTTATTTGCAATTACGATTCTTTATGATTCTGATATTTCATATGATAAATCCATTTACACAGTAAAGAATATAAAAAATTTCAATATTCTTTTTCGCATAGGAAAAAGTCTTTATGTGACACTCTCAATTGGTTTTAGTTTTTCTTAACCAGTAATAGTTATAAGGAAAAAGGAATAATATTATTCCTGTTGAAAGAACAATGCATAAAAGCTTAAAGCTTTTCATCTTACATAAATATATATAATATATTCTAATAATAAATACAAGTCTAAGCTCCAATAAAGGTAGAAAATTAATTTAACTAAATATTGAATTACTTGGCTTGGTTAGTATAATACTTTCAAAATCGCAGATCATATTTATTTTAAGTCAATTATCATTAACACGCACGTCACGTCTTTTAATAAGCATTTAAGCACAGCGTTAGTGAGTCAGGGATACCAACTAAACCCGGAAGTTCATTCAGGATTAAAACAAAGGACTTTCAGAAAAGTAAAAAAGGAGAAATCAAAATTAATAGTGATGCAAATAAGACTTAGTTTTGATAGAAAAAAAAAGGTCCAATGACGTTGAACATGGAGTTTATCTTAGGATCAGATCGTTCTAATATATCAAAAAAGTATTATTAACTTCTAGTCAGAATGAACGTTTCGGATAATGTCCAAAATTCTCATTTCGGATATCAAACGCAATTGGGCTATAACATAGCTACAAAAATAAAATAAGAAATACGGGCTAAAATTACGGATCACGTGGGTAGAAACTTCGTGGATAAAAATTAATCTAAAATGGAAACTAATTTATCCTTAAAGTTACTATCCACGTGATCCGTAAATTAGCCCGTAATTTCAAATGGCTCAAACTTGGAACTTTATTTATATTAAGCAAAGTTGCACTTAAGTTGCTGCAAAATTGAACTCATCTCTCAATATCCTTCCCTCCGAATTTGCTAAAAAATCCTTTTATCAACATTATTACGCAAGATGATGCTAAATTTTAACCGGTTATTTAACCAGTTTAGGTCAGAAATTTTGCTGTCCTTACTTAAAATATCATGAAATAAATTATAGAAATATTATTCATAATTTAATAAAAGTTCAAGTGAATTAGTCAACATCATTTAAGGGAAATTATTTATTTTTTTTTTGAGCGAATAATAAACTTTTCCACTCATATGTGAAACCGCTGTATATGGAAGTGATAATTAAGATAACTGTTTTTAATTCAACAATCGATCGATCGAAAATTGTCAGTTATGCATTGTGGTTTGTTCTATTCCAAATTAATTTATAATTAGTATGATATTTTCTTATTTACTGTAAAAAAAAAAAAAAAGATTTTATATGACGGATAATTCTTTAATAGGTAAAAATTCCAAAGTGAATGTATGTCCGTGAATTGAAGGTTCAATGAACTACGCATTTAGGAATTTTTCCTTAAAGAATTTTCGTTAATGCTTGGCAAATATTCAAATGCGGCAAAGTCATTTATTATTACTTAATTATTAGTAAATCAAAGATAATTTTGGTAATTCAATACGAGAATCACAAGGACATTAAAAGGTTTTGGTTAATTAATCTTAAATAGTAATTAAAATTTACCATAAACGTCAAACGAATGAAATATTACTTAGTCGTTGTCATATGCTATGATATGATTAATGTATAAAACGTATATCAATGCCACAAACACACAAACACACTAACGCCACAAAAGCCAAAGTCACCAATGTTAATGCCGCCAATGTAATGTCAAAGCCATATCCGACAAAATCTATCTTGAATTTATGTTGTCTATCAAAATTTAGTTCTAACAAAAAGAGAAAACATCTAAATCTCTACTAAAATTTACAACTTAATTATGCAAACTCCCTTATTCAAACTAAATCAAATTCTTTAATATAACCAAAAAAAATATTATTAAATGGTGGTGGCTTATGAAATAAAAGAAGAAACCTTTTATTTGTCAACGTTGTGAAATGTAGAGCTGCGCCGACCATAGATACGTGTAACTGACAAACGCGTCAGATAAAGTTTGTTTATTATATATTTTTTTTAAAATTACAAAATTACTAACAAATCCTTTAAGGGATATTGGAACTCCTAAGGTTGATGTGAGATAATAAAGAAATCATGACGCATCATCGACATAATAATTAATCTAAAAACGAACCATATGAGGAAGTTTTTAACAGTTTCTCAACGAAATCAATTCACAACTTTAGTAAATAGTAAATAATAATAAATCGAAAATATATGTCGCATGATAAGCAACGTAAACAAAGCCAATAGGATATCTTCAATATAAATATCTCGCTTCATACACCGACTCCCTTAAAGATTTGTGTTTTAAAAACATAAGCCTTCATTATAATTTTAATTATTTCACATGACTGTCACCCTTACATAGTTCTACAGTTGCTTCCTTTACAATCTAATTATACCCCATTTTCGACATATTTTCTTTACATTCAGACATTAGTTTACTAAATACTTTCTTTTATTAATTTAAATTTGGATTTTGTATAAATATTCGCCAATATAAAAAAAAATCGAATCTTTAAATGAGGTCTTTAGCCATTGTTTAATTCAATTCAAATCTCTATGACTTATAATCATATATTATTAATTATCAAAGCAAATTTTGCTAATTTTAAAAAATAAATGAAAATAAAAATAAAGCGTCATTGGTGTAAAATGTTGCATTTTATCTCTTCATATCCGGGAATATGTATATGTAAGGTGAAAGAAAGGTGTATTTTGTAAATAATATTTCGGCAGCCAGCCACCATCTTAATCTAATTATGTTACGCATTATGGCTTGTAAGTCTTGATAGGGTTTTAAGGGTTTATAAAGTTTTCTCATTTGTAATGAATCGAATATATAAAAATATGAAGTTCTTTACTTTCTAATTTGATAGTTAAAGATGGTCGACGAGATGTTAACTAATTGAGTTTATAACAATATTTGTGAAATCATTTGTCTAATCTCTCAAATAAGAGGAATCAAGGAATGATAGGGTTTAGAGAATAATGATATGAA
The DNA here is from genome assembly GCA_910592005.1 of Funneliformis mosseae. NCBI lineage: Eukaryota > Fungi > Glomeromycota > Glomeromycetes > Glomerales > Glomeraceae > Funneliformis > Funneliformis mosseae. The sequence continues at coordinate 23,774 of CAJVPP010000665.1, forward strand.
TGGTCTAATTCTAATGAAAAACATTTATAGGAATAAATATCGTGGGAATTTAAATTGTGTGAAAATTAAAATTGACATTTTTGATATGTAATAAACGGAATCAAAGGGTAGTTGAAATAAATGATCAGAAAATGCTGAACAGGGAGTGAGGTTTACAAGAAAATTTTTCATCAAAGAAAACTTGATCCGTGAAAAAACATGTCCTCAAATTCATTATTGGTTTCCTGTTGTTCGGGTATTTGAGAAATCCTATAAAGTGTATCCCTACGAGACGTATAGTTTGGATTCATGCTATTTACACGATTTGCTAAAGTTGTGAATTGATTTCGCTGAGAAATTGGCAAAAGCTGCCAAAAATGGTTCGTCGCTAGATTAATTATATGTCGTTGAATAATCCGTAATCTATTGGCTTCAAGGATCACATTTCTTTTCAATAATTTTATACCCGTCATTCTACGATAAATTCTGCCGGGTAACGCTTGAGTAATAAGGCGCCGCACATAATTCATATCGGGGACAGTAATTCTATCATAATTTGCTCGCCTTAAAAAAGAATTTAGTTGTTGGCTATTCATTTTTTAGAAAAGAAATGTAGTGTTGAAAAGGTTCAAGAACTTTCGTGTCGTTTTTATAATACTCACTCTGTGCAACTTATGCATGGCTGAGATTATGTTACGTTTACATCACATAATGTCATTTTCTAAATACGTTACATGGCAAAGTATTTCTTATGATTTCGATACAAATTGCATGATTCTTTACTCGCTTAAAAAAAAAAGAATCTGAATAAACATGTGAATTAGCATTTATTAGTATTAAAAAAAAAATAATGTAACATGATAAGCTTTTAATTACGCCAGCATGGAATATGCCCGGATCATGTAGCGCCAGGGAGTAGATATCGTCAATGATTCAACTTACAGTAATCTTCCAAGTTTTATAAGGAATCCCCTGAAAGATATCATGTTGTTGCTGTTGAACAATTCCTTTTATGATTTTGTACTAATATTAATAAGGAAAATTGAAAAGTAAAAAATGCTCGAATCATATTTATATTACAAAATAAAATTCGACTCACTTTGTGATCAAATTCAATCTACTTTTGAATATTGAACCACGTTAAATGATCGGGTTTAATATGATGTAACTAAATCTTAAGATTTAGCCAAGCCATATTTCATTGCTTCTTCATATGATTTCATTATCATAAATTATGTTGTAAAAAAAAAAAAAAAAGAGATGAGATTGACTTACGTGTGAAATTTCATTTCCGGTCGGTTAACCTGACACAATATACGCCTAATAACACGCACAAGTATTTTCTTTGTTTCGTATTTGTATTACAAAACATCATTTCTGAATAATAAAAAATACCATTACTTAATATGCATGCAGGAGCCAAAAAGTCATTATTTCATTTATTTATCGAGGTAATAATCTATGGCGCGGATCACCAACCAAGCCCCTTAAAATAAGTTTAAATAAGTACTTATTGTGATCATCGCTTTGTTAACTTTCTAAAAATGAATTTACCGTCATCCATGCCCGGGTGTTCGACCGGCGCGGATCACTTCTATAATTAGTAAGTAATTTACTATCGTCTTTTATTTTCAAAAATTTTTAATTGATGGAAAAGTCATTTCGTCATTTTAAATGAAGTTTATAATTAAATCTTAATCAAATCAGTATTGTGAATTTGAATTATCTAAAAAAAAAATAAATGAAAATAAAAAAAATATACTTTACGTCATCGTTACACAATCAATCAATAATTTATTTTCACTACGAAAACAAAATTCTTTGGAGGCGCAGATATTTAAACATATCGCGACTGGACCTAATTTCACAAAATGAGATCAACTCTGACAGTGGATATCACGGAATATCTTTCTTCGCATATTTGTTTTGAATTTGCAATTAATCCACTTGTTAAATTTCAATAAAATTTAATCGACTTTCGCATTACCAAGAAGAGTTTAAGATGTCTGGATATTTAAATGTAATAATGTCATAATTAAAATACAACTGAAAACTAAATTGATATTAATTCTTGAATTTTAGCTAATTCGAGGAAGATTCCTGCTGAGAAGCGTAAGTACGATAATTAAGCGTCACCGAAGCAACTTGTTTAATGAAAAATTTACTGAGTATGAGATGTATTAAAGTTAATGGCGCTTATTAAATTATTCCATTTAATGATCAAAAAAAAAAAAAAATCTGACAATCAAATATTTATGGCCAATCAATGTGAATGTAACGATAATTATAACAAGCTATTAATTTAATTTTATTAAAAAAAATGATTTTGAGTAAGAAAAACTTCCTAAGTACTTACAATTCAGCAGCTGCCGATTCTAAAGAAATTGAATGTGATGACTTTTAAAAATGCAATGCCTGCCTCGTTTTTTTTTTATTTTTATTTTATTTTTTTTTTTTTTGGATACCGGTAAAGAAAACAAATATTTATATTCTATCGAAATGGAAAACTTTTTGTTTTTTTTAAAAAAAGATAATTACGGAAATACGGAATAAATTAACAAGAATCAGGTTATTGAATAAAATATACATAAATTTCAATAGGAAATGTCTTACAAGTCAAATTTTAATTTAGCGATCGCAGCAATGATCTGATAATACAATACTTTTTTTTGGCAGTACCCTATGTTACATGTAACGACAACTTGAAAGAGAAATATATTACACAAAATATGTCATACAAAAAAAAAATTTCCGTTAATTATCATACATGAAGTTCTTTCATCAAAAGTTCAATGTTTTATTTACATATTCGATTGATTGTGTATTGACCATTTCAAATAACGAACAAACCAATGAAATATTCATTGTTTCATTCATTTTTTTCTTTGTTTGATAAACAAAAACGGCAAAATTGTTTATTTTATTTATTTTTTTCTTTGAATAATGTGAAAGATAAATTGTCCAACCTTTATAATAAACAATAAAATAATACATGTAAAATTTTTCTTCGGCAAATCCTCATTGGGAATGAATAATGGAAATTAAATAAGATCTATCATCAAATATAAGATGTTCGTCGATAATGAATGACCAATTATATTTCCTTTTTCGTTCAAAAAGCTTGTATTCCAAATGGAGGTACCGCTTCAAAGAGCTTTATTTTTATTACCCTATTACTTTCATAGAAGTTCTTCAATGATTAATTTAACATTTAAAGTTCAATTAATTAAAAAATAATTTCAATATTACACACACATTATATTATAAAAGATTGAAGAATTTTACTCTCCATAGAAATACATGATTTTTGTTTGAGTTTGAACCTTCTCCATTACCATGTGCTTATCATATGAAATTTTTTACATTCCTCATTCAATATCGTTTATGAGAAACACCACATCCTAGTGGATGATAATATTTACAAAATCTTCTTTCAAAGCTTTGAAATATTACATAAGCTGTAAGAAAGGTTCTTGAACTTGCGCTTTTCGGCGCCACTTAAACAACCTTCTTAAAATATCTTTTTATTTTGATATGATAGGATGAAAAGTAAATAATATAAAACCATTAAACTTTCCATATAATCATTTTGACTTGTAAAAAATTTCCAATTAAATTTATTAATATACCGTATTTCTACATAGCCATGTATTCTCGTTAATTTCATTCCAAGTATTGACAGATTTGGAATAATTGTCTTTTTCATACTGTAGTTAAAAAAAAAATGTATATAATTAATTCACATTTCGATAGAATAGAGAAAATATTTTCTTTAATGCTTAAAAAAACGAGGCGTAGCAATTTTATTGTTTATTATTTAGACACAACTATTGTTATCGTTACATCCACATTTAATGATAATTTGACAATTGATGATGAATTAAACACTTTATAGCGTTTAAGTTACAAAGTGAGTACATTTGTGACTTCACTCATTGTCAGTCAAAATAATTTAGTTGTAATTATTTTTTAAATGCAAGGCAAGGAAGTTTTTTTCTTGGAATTTCATTAAATTCTTCAAAATTTCGTTCAACTTGTAACTAGTAAAAAGAAATTGTACTAAATCATGATTTAATTTATCGCTTGACACATAGTTTAATATTGTATATTCCATATGGAGTAGATTCTCCTATAATTCAATTCAATATTCTTATTTTTGTTTTAACTTATATAATAATCTGACTTTCAGTTATTTAAACAAACTTATTTTCCAATACAACACAAAAATTCTGATTTCAAGTGA
>CAJVPP010000666.1:0-27958 GCA_910592005.1 Funneliformis mosseae
ATAATTATGATACAAGATTAAATTTGAATGATTATTAAAATTAAGATTACAAAAATTTTTACTATATTAATAAGCTTTACTAACTAATAAAAAAATGTTTGGCTAAAAATTTTACAGTAAAGATAATATATTCTAACTAAAAAAAAAAAAAATAGAAAACATAAAGTTAAATTAATATAAAGAAAGGTCAACTTCCTAGTTTTTAGTATTTCAATTAGTATTTAAATCCAAATTGATAAAAAAAAAAATTTTTGAAAAGTTATTTATTAAAAACTTTCTGTTATTCTTTCTGTTAAAAATTATAATGCAAGTGAAACTGAAAAATTGAACTACTTTTTATTATACACATCAAAATCTACGAATATTATATAGAAAAAAAAGGAAAATTTATCAATTAATTACTATTGAAATTTAACTGCTTAAATGTAGGTTTCAATATAGAATAATTATTTTAACCAGAATAATTATAAATCTGTCACATCCTTTTACTAGTTAATAATATATCAGTACATATTATAGATGAAATATAAATTTACAAACGTAATTATGTATTTTTATCACCAAATACTACACACATTTACAGCCTTGTGATGTAAAAATTATTAATTCTTTTAAGATCAATAATAATTTTTTTAATATTTTTATTAATTTAAAAATAGTAAAATTATATTCATTAATAATGTAATTCTTTAATAATTTAGATACAATACTGAAAATTACTAATTAGAAATAGATTAAGCATATAAAGTTTTAAGAATTGGAAAAAAGAGATTATTTCACTAAATATTTATGATGCTATTAATTTTAGCAAAAATTTTTAGAATTCTGTAAGTTAGTAAACAATTTTTAATTGTTGGAAACATATAGGAATTCTTTTATAAGGCAAAATGTATATGAAATTTAGAATTATGATAATCAAGCAATTCATGATAAAATGGAGATACAAGAGCTGATTTATCAATTTTCATTTGATCTTATGGATTTAGCAAATTTTTTTCATATTGATGACAATTTAAAAAGTAGCGAAGGGTTAACTGATAAAGAAGTTGTATCTATGGTAAAATCTAAGAATACTGAAGTAACTGAACTAGAAATAGATCCAAATAAAGAATTTACTGTAAAATGATTTCAACTAAAGAAGCCTTGGATTACTTAGATAAACTTGTTTCATTTTTGAATATAAATACTTCTATTAACCCAGATGAATTAAACATCTTAAAGAAATTAAGATGCTGAGTATTGTCATTATATATTAATAACATAAAGCAAACTACATTAGATAGTATTATTCAATAATATGTACTATTAATAATACAGTTTATAAACTAAAATTTATTTTTCGTTTAATTTAAGATTTTGTACAATCACAAAAAAATTTTATATACCAATAAAATTAATTTAAAAAAATTTTTTAATTTTTCATAAAATAAATCTCGAGAGAATTTATAGTAAATTTGCTTGCGAACCCCCTACAATTTATGGGATAACAAAATTTTAGCAAAATAAACCTTCTATCAATAGAAAGGAAGGTACGTTTTATCTGCTTATTGATAATTTATGGTAAATTAGCATTTGACAACTTATATCTTTATAAAAAAGATATTATAAAATTCGCATGCATTCTCAGTATTACCGATCATTTAGTATATTTTTATAAAAATATGAAAAATATCTGTTAACAAAATTAATTTATTTAATATACATTTTAATCGTATATATTTTAACATTGAGAATTAGCCAGCTAAAAACGGTCGTCTAAGCGCAGTGTTGCATTCAGCGCTTAATAATAAACATCAATAGGGTAATAATATTTGGATGTCCCCAAACTGGAACGGTTGGTCAACCATGATCAAAACGAAGTGATATATTAAATAAATTAATGAATCATCAAAAAAAAGTTATATTTAATTTATTAATTAAAAGCTCTATTAATTTATAAACAATTTAATAAAAAAATAAAAAAAAAGGTGTTTTAATATATTGATAAAAATGGCTTTTGTTAATAAATTTTACCAGAATTCGTTTTGTTGATTTAAATCAAATTTTTGCATTTTCTTTTTTTTTGTGAAACCAGATTCTTTTACAGTTGAAAAGTTGAAAATTAATCAACTTCACATTTATTCATTTACTTGAAATTCTAGTTCTATAAAATTACCTGTCCACTTTATTCTCTTAACAAGTATGGACGGTACAAACCAGGTAGTTTCTTCTTTTTAAAAAGAATAATATAAAAAAAAAAACAAAAATTGAAATTCTACCAGTTTTTTAGTTATACTAAAAAGTCGTTTTTTTTTTTTTTTATAGTCAGAAGTTGAAAAAAAAATCGTAGTTGTAACTGACCAGGTTTTTTTTTTTTATAAAAAGTTTTTTGATTCGTAAAGTGTTGTGAAACCATACTCGTTAACTAAAATTATGGTACTCGTAAAATTAGGAAATTTCAAAACATTTGAAACTAACTAATAACCTTCCAACGCGCAAGTGGAAGGTTTCGATCTATGCAGTTGACGACATGGGAGAACATAGACCTTTGAATTACGTTGAAAAAGTTGTATATATTTTACATCCAACATTTGAACACCCAGAAAGAGGTAATGAAGAAAAAAATTCTTGAAAATGAATTAATTATTTCATTAAATGATATTCAATTAAATTTATTATAACTTTGTAGTGATTGATGTTTTGAAGATTTATAAACTATTAATCATTTACAATTGCTTAGTATGCATTATCACTATCACAAATTTCAATTAGATTTTATTGGTGACAATTAGATAGTCCATGATATTTTCTCACGTTCTCATGTTTTTTTTTGAGATGGATCATTATTTATTCATTTATTCATTTTATTTATTTTAAAGTACAATTAGCTAATGAAAATTACATTTGTCACCATTTATTATAGTGGTGCGGAAACCTCCATTTACTCTCTCTGAAAAAGGTTGGGGCGAATTTGATATGAAGATTATATTACATTACACAGATAAAAGTGTTCCGCAAGATACTTTATATCATGATCTAAATTTCAACAAATCTCATTATGAAGTTTCTCATAGACTAGTAAGGGTTATAAACTTATTTGTACTACAAAGAAAATTATATACACGATCTATATTAACTTTTACATTTAAAAATTTTTTTTTTTTTGCAGACCTTTAAGGATCCGAAACCAACATTTCAGTTGTTGCTTTTTCACGAAAAGCCAGGTGATACGAATTCACCTAAATCTAGCAAAAAAAAATCCAAACCATCACTTAACGCAACTAGTAAACGGCAAAAGACTGATACGTCTGGATCACCAGATTATGAATCCGGTAATTCTTCGCGTTCACCGTGTTCTGCCAACGAATCCACGAATGATAAAGAGAATCATAAAGTAGATTATCAAAAATTAGCAAGGAATCTTTACGCGTTGGATGAGGATGATATACTTGAAGTGATACAAATTGTCAATGATAATCGTTCAGATGAAATGTACATTAATGAAGATATTGAGGGTAAGTCTCTCCGTTATTATTAAAATGATCAACATTCTCTAATATAATCAAACTTTCTCTTTAGGAGAATTTCACATAGATTTGTATACTCTCGGCGAAGAATTATTGAAAATACTGTGGGATTTTACAGAATCAAAATTAGATCCTTCGACTATTTAAAATCATGATTTTATTTTAGTATATGTGACTGTGCTTAGTATCCTCAGGAAATTTTCATTTAAATCATTAAGATCGTTTGTATAGGAAATTTGTTGAAATGTTTATTTTTTACTTATACTTATTTGTCATTTATCTAATTATAAATTTTTGGTGAAATGTTAAATGAATAATTTTTTTTTTTTATACTCCCAAGTGAGCCTTATTCTTTTCTTTTCCTTTTTTTTTTTTTAAAAAAAAAAAAAGAAATAGTTTGACGTAGTTTTGAAAGTGAAACTATAAAAAATCATTGATAATAATATTTGCGTTTAAAATTATGAAATAATTTTTATTGTAAAAGAAAACAAAATTTTAAGTATGACGTGTCTAGTTCTCAAAAAGTTTAATCAATTCAAGCATTTAAATTGAATAAACTATAATTAAAGTCTTAAGTTCATGAAATTATAAATATTAACTCCATTAAGTGACAAACTTACATTTTAATCTTCAAAGGTAATTTTTTTACCTTTTGCAGGTTGTATAGCTCCACGATTTGCTGCTGCTGCGGGATTAAATCCACCACGACCACCTCTTCCATAATCATTACCACCACGACCTCTGCCACCACGTCCTCCACCGCCACGTCCTCCACGCCCTCCACGACCAAAGGATACGCCATTACGATTTCCAAATCCTATATGACCAAAAGTCAATTAGATAATTACATAATAAATTAACAAGAAAAAAAACAAAACAAAAAAATTCTTACTTGAATTATTGCCTCCTTGAGATTTTCCAATAGAAAAATCGAGACGTATCGCTCGGTCACATATTTTAGTACCATGTAATTCCATTGCTTTTTGGGCCGAATCAGTATCAGCGAATTGTACGTATCCGAAACTTCAACATTTGAATACAAAAAAAAAAAAAATAAGTAAACTTATAATGAAAATAGAATGACATCACTAACGCTCACCCTTTGAGACCGCCCGAGTCTTCGTGAGTTGGAAGTCTAACTGAAACAATCTGACCATATTGTCCGAAAGTTTCCCAGATTTGGTCTTCGGTTATACTAAAAGCCAAATTTCCTACAAAGAGAGTGTCACTAACTTCACTTGTGCCTCTTTGAATGTTATTATTCTTTTTGGATTGTTGTTGAGTGGCAAAGTCTAAATTAATTTCTCTACCGTCAATTTCTTTACCCGAGAATTTCATTGCATTACTAGCTCCTTCAGCAGTAGCGAACTCTACGTAGCCAAACCTAAATAAATAACATCAACATTTAACATGAATTTAAAATTACATGACAATTTAACTTTTTAATTACCCTTTAGATCTGCCGGTATTTCTGTCAGAAGCGATGCGAACATCAACAATTTCGCCAGCCTCTTTAAATTCTTGACGTAACCATTCGGCATCTACATTGTATGAAAGACGTCCCACAAAAATTGTATTGCTTTCGGATGGATTCTCATATACTTTAGGTTTTTTTGCAAAATTGGAATCATCTTGGTCTATTTTTCGTTTTGAAGAATTGAGACCTGATATAGAATTATTAACCTCCGGAGTTTTAGGGACCATTTTTATATCTTCATCCGAATCGCTTTCGGATTCACTTGAACTACTACTGTCCGAAGATTCTTGTTCTTTATTTGTGATATTTTGAGCTTCATCCGAATCATCCGAATCATCTGAATCATCTGAATCCTCCGAATCATCTTCCTCTTCTGATGAGCTGGAATCACTGGGTGCATGTGTTTTACTTACATCGACTTTATTTGTTCCGTTTATTTTACTACTTACTACTTCTTCTTCACTTTCACTCGAATCACTTTCTGAAGATGAAGATTCATCTTTTGATTTTATTTTACCTTCAGAATTAGATTCTTCTTCACTACTAGAAACTTCTTCTTTCTTCACATTTAACTTCTTTTTCTTAGGTTTAATTTCCGCTTCTTCCTCAGAACTATCACTTGAATCATCACTAGAACTTTCACTAGCGGAACTATCTTTGCTATCTTCTTCAATAGAAATTTTGCTTGTCTTTTTGATTTTATTTTTTACATTTAACTTATTTCCGTCACTCTCTATGTCGCTACCGCTAGTATCAGAAACGTTAGCCTTTTTTGGTCCACTAGAATCTGAATCTGAAGAATCACTCTCAGAGCTTGAAGCTTTTAAGATCTTCTTAACAGAAGTTCCGTTTTTTGTTATTGACGGTAACTTGATATTTTTGGTTTTTCCATTTTTCTTATCTGAGAGTTTCGTAGCCTTCGCCGTAGTAACTTTCTCTGTTTTTTTGCCCATGACGATAATAAATAAGAAACGAACGAAAAAAAAAAAAAAAAATTTAATCCATCTAATAATTATCCATGATAACCAATCAGGATGGATTGATATTGTTGCTTAATGGAAAAAAAATTTTTTTTTCTTGATTAAAGTTGAATTATTATACATTTAAGGTTTTAGGGATACGATTTTTGACCCTCGAAATGACGAGATAGCGAATTAACTTTTAAAAGAAGCTACTTGGGGTAATCAGTGATCAGAAATTGATGAAATTCAGCTTGTTGAAATCGTCTCGACGAGGATTTTTCAATAAACTAATCGGAAAATTGGAAATTGAATGTTTCATTTAGTTTTATCCAGATCGGATAAAGATATCTTTTTTCGATCTGCCAATTTTGGTCATTTCAACCATTTAGCTGGGCTTTATTAAAATCACATCATAATTCGTATTACGTATAGATAATCAATTTAATAAATTACTTCTCTTAAATTTATTGGCTTTCTATATTAAAGTTATTATTAATTCTATATTGTTAAATTCAGTAAACCCAATTATAGATTTATAAAACTAAGTAGTCTCCTTTATAGTTATTAACGGGGTGTTAAAATATCGGTATAGCCCCGTTCAATAACAATATTATTTATCTAAAATGGAATATTACTAAGAACGAAAACCACGATCCTACCATGTGAATAAAATTTATATTGACAGAATTCATTGGTTATGAACTTCAATACATACTATTCTTTTCTTCCAAGATATGCTCAATTGGTTTAAGGTCTGGACTTTGAGCAGGTCATGGAACAATTTATCTTTACTCCAATGCAAGTACCAAAATTTATTCCATGTAGTTTCCAACAAATATTTATATAAAGAATCGAGCTTATTTGTATAAAACAATCATACATCATTATTGTATAAGTCTTATTCACTTTCTAATTTCAAATATATAAATTTGTTCACTTACTATTAAAATACACAAATATTGACTATTTGAGGTTATAACTTTGGTTTTGATGTTATTGCTAATGCTTTCGATTTTTGCCATAAGAAGTAAACGTTGAAGTATTATGGTGACAAGGAATCATTACTAAAGAAAGGATATGTTTTTGCATTTGAGCTTAATCTATGAAATTCTTGATTTTTATATTTTGAATTTGTAAAGTTACAGAAAACTTTGATCCTGATTTTGAACTATAGGAATTTGTATTTCTTGAACTGTAATTATTAGATTATCTGAATCTATAAATGGGTTTAAATTATCTTTTTGAGTGGAAAATTCATATTTATTTCTTGCTTATTAGATGAATATAATATTATTCATTATTCTTAATTTTTGTATAATCCCATAGAATTTTTTTTTTAAAAAAAAAAAATAAGCAACTTACAGAATATTAAAAACATTATTAGTAATTTTCATATTATTTACCTATTTTTTGTTATAATTTAATCTTTCTTTATAAAATTTTTTTAATATTTATAAGGTTCAATTAAACTTTTAATATAAGTTTAGCTGGATTTTAAATATCAATATAATTTAAAATTATTAACTAATACAAATTAAATATAAAATTTATATAATTTATAATGATAATTATCATTTCTTACTAACTATATAAATTATAAATAAAACAAATTTTCATATTAATTTGTATAAATATTTTGATTAATTATTTATTAAATTTAAATCAATTATTATATTTTTTTTTATATTTTATCAATTTATTAATTATTAAATATTTATTTTAAGAAATTTTTTAAAATTTAATAATAATATATCTTTTATTTATATATTTTATTATTTCTTTATTTAAATTTTATTTATTCAAGAATTTATAAATAAAATAAATGTTAAATTTTAAAAATATATTTAAAAATCAACAAATATATATAGTTAACTTCTTAAGTTGATATTAATTAATTTTTATAATTAATAAAGTAAATTTTAGTATAAATTTTTTAGTTAAAATCATTTTAGATTTAATAACAGTTTTCATTTCTAATTATAACATTTTTAAAGTATTTTGTAATTTATCAAATTTTTATTTACTTTATTAAAAGAATTTTTATAATAGTATTTTTAATATCTAAAATATATTATAAATTTAATAAAACATCTTATTTTATATTTTTAACTATTATATTAAACTTTAATATTTTAAATTATATTCTATAATATTCTATAATAATACTAATTTATAAATTATATAGATTAATTTTCTTTTAATATTTATTTTTATAATTGATTAATTTTTTTTAAAAAAATGATTATAAAATTAATTAATATATCTATATATACTTAAAATATAAATTATTATAATTAAATTATAATTAAATTAATATTAAATTTTTAAATTATAAAAATTTAAAATAATAAATTTATATAAAATTTTTTTTGTAAAAAAAAAATTATTTAAAAAAATTTTTAAAAAATTCAGATTTTAGTTTTTATTGCATTTTCATTTTTGAAGTTATAGATTAAAATGTAATAAGATTTTAACTTTAATTAAAAATTTTTTAAATCTGATTTCTTTAATATTTACTTATTTATATATATTTTTTATATTATTAAGATTTAATAAATAATTTAAAAACTAATTATATATTTAAAAATTTTAAAAGTAATATATACTATTTTATTAAAAATATCTGATTAATTAATAAAAATTAAATTTTATTATAAATATTTAATTTTAGTTAGATATCCTTGATTTTTATATATATTTTAATTTAATATAACATACTTTTGATTAAAATAATATAAGTTTTAAATAAGATAATTTTCTATTCTTTTTGTAATACTTCTTTAAGTTTATAAAAATTTTTTAAATATACAAATTATTTTTGAAATCTTTATCTAAATATTTAATAGGATTAAAGTTTAAAGATTATAAAAGTATTATTATCTTAAAATATGTAAGGTTAATTATATCAATAATATTAAATAACATTTTCATTTGACAAATTTTCAAATAATTTTTAAATAATATAGAAATTTATATCATTTAAAAAAAAATGTCATTTACAAATAATAAATGATAAAATAACATATGTTATTTTTAAGTAATAAATATCATTAACAATTATCATTATTATTAATAATTATTTAAATAATGTATTATATAATTAACTTATTGATTAAACTTTAAAATAATTTTACAATTATGCAATATTTTTTTAAATTTGAAAATCTAAATTAATAATAATATTTAAAAAATTCAAGAAATTTATTATTTATTTATTAGGTTTAAAGATTTATCAATCTCTTTTTTGCATTTTATATCTTTACATTTTAATATAATTTTTTCAAATCATATTTTATATTTTTATAATTTACAAATTAGTATTTTATAGTAATTAAAATAAGCAAAGAAAAGTATAATTTTTATTATATAGTTATTAAACATTATATAAATTTTTATATTATTATAATACTAAAATTAGAACCTAAAAAATAAAGACTAAAATCAACAAACTGCTTTTTTATTATTAATAAATCTATTAAAATATCAAAATTCCAAAATTTATTAACAGATTTTAGTATAATTTTAATATTGTTACATGAAGGAAAATATAGATAATGATAATCAAAAAGATGATATCAATCATTAAAAAGTCATATATATCTTATATATCTTTTATGTCATCTATAATATATAATTCTTTTATATAATATATTATATTTATTTCTTTTATTTTATTAATAACTTTATATATTTTATTTAATATAAATAGAAAACATTTTCTTTAGTTTAGCAGTGTGTCTAATAAGTAATTTTATAAAATAGTTTACTCTAATCTCTTTAACATACTTATATAGTATAAAATGCTAACTAAGATAATACACCATTATTATCATTATTAAATAAACTGTTAACTGATTGATACTCTTCTTAAAACTAATTATATAACAAACCTTCTGCTTATTATATAAAATATTATATTGCTTATCACTTATAAGTAACTTAAAAAACTGACTACAATAATATATTAGTAGCTAAGAATCATTTTTAAAAAAAATGTTAGCTAGTATTTCTAAAAATAAAAAAACTTTTTACCTAAATTTACTATTTAAAATTTTAGTTTTTAAGAGACTAAAATCCAGTTTATGAGAACTTTTTAAAGAAAAAAATAAAAGATAATATTAGTAGTATTCTTAAAAATAAAAAATCTACTACTTAATTTTATCATTTAAAACTTCAATTTCAAAAAACTAAAATCCAATTTAGAAAATATTTTTAAAGAAAAAAATAAAAGAACATTAATAATGTTTTTAAAATAAATAAACTTTTTATCCAACTTTATTATTTAAAATTTCAGTTTTTAAGAGGCTAAAATCAAGTTTAAAAAATTTCTTTAAAGAAAAAAAAAAAGAAACATTAACTAGTTTTCTTAAAAAAAACTTCTTATTTAATTTTAACATTTAAAATTTTAGTCTTTAAAAAGCAAATTTAGGTTTAAGAAATGTTTTAAAAAAAAAAAAAATAAAAGAGAATATTAGTAATATTTTTAAATATAAAAGAATAAAAGAAAATAAACTATTTATAAACTTACTATTTTATAAATTTTAAGTTCAGATTAATCCAAAAGTTTTTTAGATTCTTAAATTAAAACTAGTTTTTTTTTAAATAAAAAATCAGAAAAATGTTGTAATAAAAGAGTTTTTTAAAAAATATTTCAAAAATATTTTTTTTAAAAAAAATTATCAACTAGTTGATAAATTAGTTTGATAAGTCATATAATTAATACTAATATTGTGACTAAAATTTAATTTTTATCTGAAGTTGGAATTCAGACTATCTGAAATTGAGATTTAAAGATCAGTTAAATAAAATTGAAATTCCAATTTCAAATACTTTTTTTGTTATATGAATTCTAATTTTAGTCATGATCTTATTGATCAATTTTTATGTAACTATTTTAATTTCAGTTAAATTCTAATTTTAGATACAAGATCATCTGAAATTGAAATATCTGAAATTGAGTTTTAGATAATATCTGAATTTTAGACATGAGGTTGTCTAAAATTAGAATATCTAAAATTAAACTAATTAAACTTTAGATAGAATCTGAATTTCAGATACAAGACTGTCTGAAATTGAGATATCTGAAATTAAATTTCAGATAGAATCTGAATTTTAAACACGAAACTATTTGAAATTGAGTTTCTATCTGAAGCTCAATTTCAGATAGAATTTGGATTTCAGATATAAGACTATCTGAAATTAAAATATCTGAAATTAAACTTCAAATAAAATCTGAATTTTATACAAATTATGTATTTATAAATTAAAATTAAAGTAATCTATTATCTATACATAAGCAATTTATTTTATTTAATAAAATTTTTATAATTTTAAATGTTACTTTATTTATTTTTCTTTATTACTATGTTATAATAATAAAAAATTAATTCTATAATTAAAATTTAAAAATATTTATAAAAAGTTTAAGTTAAAATTTATCTTCAGCTTCAAAATTGAATAATTATATAAGTAACTTGTAAAGATAGGAATTTCTTTTCTATTTAATTTCTGCTATTTTAAAAGAAAGGAAATATATTTTAATATGTTTTTCTAATTGAATGATTATTTTTTGCCTTTTCAGGTTTGATCACTTTAGTCTAAAGTTTTAAAAAAAATTTAAAAAATAAAAATGCATTTATTTAACTGATATAGCATCAGAATAAATTTAAGAAAAAAGAATACTTATTTGCCAAAAAAACTGAATAAAAATAAAATTAAAATTAAAAAATATTAAAAAAAAAATAAATAATAAAAATAAAAAATTTTAAAGTTACGAAATTACAAAAAAAAAATTAGCATATGGGTTGATTGCTAGGAAAATCAGGTTCTGAGAATTTTTTAGCGAAATTGAGATTTTTATTGCATTTAGTTTTTGATGTTATTAGATTAAAATGTATTAAGCTTTTAATTTTAGTCAAAAATTTCTCGAAATCTGATTTTTCTAGAAACACTCCCATATTGTGATTAATTAAAATAATTTTTTATAAGTTGTCTAAAATTGGAATTCTAATTTCAGTTAGCTGAACTTGAAATCTCAATTTTAAACATCAAAAGATCATTTGAATTCTAATTTTAGATGATAATAAATTTTAGTCACAATACTAAAACTAATCAAAATAAAATTTTCAATTCACAGATTATAGTTAATACTAAATTATATATATAAAATGCTAAAACATTTTAACAATTTTAGCATTTATAGTTACTTAATTTCAGTAGTTTTATAGTTTTAAAATAACCTTAATTACTTATATTATATAATTCAAATATATAATACTAATTGTTATAGTTTATTATATAACTATTTAAATAATTCTGCCTAACATTACAAATCATATGATATAATTTTAAATAATAAATATTATTTATTATTTGCTTTCTGAAATAACATATAATACGTGATATATTATTAAAAATATTTAAATTATTTTATATCATTTTTCAACATTAGGTTACATATTTAAACTGGATAAATAGTAATAAATTTTTTTAAAATTACAATAAAATCTAATTTATTTATTTTACCATTTACTTTTACTAATAATCTTAATCATTTTCTTAAAATAATATTTTCATATAATAAAAATTTTACTATTATATTTAATTCTAGGTATTAAAATATTAGATTCTATTTTTCATTAAATATAATTAAGATTATCATTTTAAAAAAAATAAATCTGAACTCATTTTTTTAAATAATAGTTTTTTATTATCTAATTAATCAATTTAGTAATTTTATATATCATGAAAATTACTTTTTACATTAAATTTCTATAAAATAGTTTAGTATAAAAACTTGTAAATAAATTTTGTTTGACAAAGTTTTTATAAATAGTTAAAGTTAAATTTCTTTATTTTATAAATTACTAAAATTCTATTAATAAGACGTCAATAGTTTTTTTAACAATTTTTAAAAATTTATAATAATTATTATTATTTATAAAACATAATATTTTAGTTCTTTTAACTATTAATTAAATATTAAAATTTTTATATTAAGATATTGTATCTATAATAGTACTTTTTAAAATTTTTAAGACATGAATAATAGCTTTATAAATTTCATATTTATTTAAAAGCTAATAACTTTTTATATTCAAATTTATTTAATTATAATTTTTCTATTTTAAAATATATTTCAAATGATATAATAAATATTATTACAGCAAAACTGATTATTATTTATATATATATTATTAAATTTGATATATACTTTTTTTAAAAAAAGTATCTGATTAATCAAAAAAAAATAAAAAAATTATTTATTTAAAATTTTAAGTGTAAATTTTTTAAAATTAATTAAATTATTAATATTTAAGAAATGCTTAATTATTTTTTTATAATAGAATTTGATTTTTTAGATCTTTTAACATTTAATCTATTATTAGAATTAACACATCACATATATAAAAAATAAAATTTATATATAATTACCATATATTATTTAATTTTATTAAAATTAAGTTTTTAATAATGATTTCAAAAAATTTAATATTAACAATTTAATATAAAAAATTAAAAGTAAAATAAATTATACTTTAATGATTTTTTACATTTTTTTATATTTATAATTTTTAAAATGCAAATATATAAATAAATGCTTATTGGTACTAAAATTAAAATTGTATATTATATTAAAAAATCACACTTTTTTTTTTTACTAAAGTATTTTTACTAACAATCCTATTATTATAATAAATACACTTCAAAACTACTAAATAATAATTTCACTTTAATAGATTTTAATAAAAAGTTTTCTAGTCTTATATTTTGGTATGAACAATATAATAAAAAGCTACAAAGATGTCCATTTTGCAAAGCCCAATAAATGAACATAACATGTAAATGAATTTGAATACTAGGTATGAAATTACTCATGATGCCATATAATCATTGATCTCTATTTCAGTCGGTAGTTCTGTAATATTGACTTCGAATCTTTCTTGTACTTTGTTTAATGTGTCGGCGTCTTCTTGATTTGCTACGAAAGTAATAGCAAGACCTTTGGTACCAAAACGTCCAGCACGCCCAACCTTTTTGAATCAATAAAATTAGTATAGTACTTTAAATAAAAAACATTAAACACATTATAGTAAAAAATACCCTGTGTAAGTATGTGTCCGGGCCATCAGGCATATCGTAATTAATAACAATATTCACACGTTCAATGTCAATTCCACGTCCAAAAACATCAGTTGCGACCATTATTCGTTTCTGGAAGTCTTTAAATGATTTATATTTGGCAATTCTGTAAATAATTAATAACCGTTAATATTACGATTAATCTGTACTTTCAAGATGAAAAAAATTTAATCAACTAACCTTTCTTCTTGCTTCATTGCACCGTGAATACAAATACTTGGAAAGTTACAGTCACAAAGAAGTTTATTTAACTCATTTGCACGTTGAACCGATTTAACAAAGATGCATACTTGGTTAAATTCAAGCGTATCAAGTAAATCATTCAATTTGCGGTTCTTAGCAGTTTCAGGTAATTTGATGAAATGTTGTTGAAGACCATGAAGAGTGAGTTTAGTTTCATCATCAACATAAATTTCTAGTGGCTAATTGATTAATTTAATATTAAGTAAAATTAAATTTTTTTTAAGAAAAAAAAAATAAAGAAATAAAGAATAATTGTAAGCCTTACATTTTGCATGAATTTTTTACAAACAGGCCGAATCTCTTTGCTAAGTGTAGCACTAAACATCATGACTTGTTTATTATGAGGTGTCTTGCGGAAAATCGCTTGGACATCTCGTCTCATGTCTGTTGTTCCGGTAAGTAAATAAATAAACAAAAAAAAAATAAATGTGTATATATATATATATATCACAAGAAATTAGATTTAATATTATATTAAAGCATAATTAATAGAAATAAACATATATAATTATTCATTCAGACTAAATTTCATCTCATTAGGTTATTAAACCTTAGATGAGCTGGGTTATAACGATTTTCATCCTTAAAACAAAAAATATATATATATATATATATATATATTGATAATGTAAGTCTTACCTAATTGATCCAACATTTTGTCACATTCATCGAGTACAAAATGCTTAACACTACCAACTTTCAGTTGACCATCGTTTACTAATGCTAGCACCCTTCCGGGTGTCCCAACAACAATATGGGGCGTGGTTTCTTTGCTTGCAAATTTCTTATAATCATCTCTAATGGGAATACCACCGTAGAAAACGTCAGTCTTTATTTCTGGCATGTACTTGCTGAATCGAGTATATTCGCTTCGGATTTGAAAGGCCAATTCGCGAGTATGGCAGAGAACGATTACTGAAACTTCGCCTGGTGCAGGTTCTACTTGTTGAAGTGTAGCCAAAACAAAGACTGCAGTCTTACCCATACCAGATTTGGCCTGACAAAGAACATCCATACCAAGAATCGACTGGGGAATACACTCTTGTTGTACTAATAAATCAATTAATATAATATTAGTTAAATTAAAATTAACTTGAAATATATTATATATAATGCATACCTTCTGAAGGATGTTCAAAACCACAATCTACAATAGCTCGAAGCAATTCAGGCTTCAACAAGAAATCTCTGAAGCCAGTGGAGTGAATGCCGACATAGCTTCCCTTCTTATCTTTCGTACTTTCTTCGGATAAGTCTTGACCGTTACCAGTAGGTTGTTCCGCAGCGGGAGCATCGGTTTGCATGGTCTCATCTTCTTCTTCATAGTCAATTAAATCGTCACCGTGGTCAGCCATTTTTAAATGTTGGTTTAAACTTAAAGGTGTAAAATATTGGGCATCAACCAGGTGAATGAAGAGATTTTGATGACAAAGTGTTTAGTAACTTGAGTTCTTTTTTTTTTTTTTTTGATAAATTTCGAAAAATCAAGACTGTCATGTCGGCCGCCAGATTCTGCTGCTCATTTTTGCTCGTCGCTCATTGGTGAAGGAATACAAAGGATGAATATATGTTTGATGATGAAGATTTCATAAAGATATGCGTTTTTTTTCACTCATAATGGTGACACAAATCTTTATTTTCTCAGAAAGAATATCATTTAATGAAAATCTTTCAAATGTTTTTTTTTTTTTAATTTTTTAAATGTTCAATCCTAATGATGTCAAAATTGATTGTCGAATGATCCATTGCCAATCATGTTGCAGTAGACTCATTAATCCTTACAAAAGTTGAAGAAGGTCTTCGATATATTTAACAGAGTTTCAGATATCGTCGAACTTGAAGACTCGTAGCTGTAAGAATATAAGAACCACACATAGTAACTTCCCTCATACTTTCCCTCATACTTTACTTAAAAAAGAGAGCCTCTATTTATAGATTATAGGGGACGATCCATATTCTTGGAGGAACTTAGGAAAAGGTGGAGCCATCAGATTCAAAATAACCATCTGACCACGGAACTTTCCGTCTTCAATATTGTTCAAGGTGCTGTCCGTATTTTTTTTTTTTTTTTTTTTTTTTTTTGAAGGGTGGTTTTTATTAACCACAGATCCGGAGAGCGAAAGCTTTTTTAAAGCGAGCAGAATCGGCGGTAACGGCAATACTGGTTCTTCTCCTCTCCGTTTGCATAGAGACGACATACCTTTTGGATACAAGAACTTTGGTTTTTGACTGAGACTTTGGTCTTAAAGTTTTTATTAACTGATAAGATATTGCGATTTGAAGCAGAAGGGAAGGCTATCTTTTATATTAATTAACGGATGGTGGTTATTTAAGATAAAGGATGAAAGAGGGAAATCAATGGGGCAACTTGTAAGTGTTGTAATGGTCCTATTTGATGAAATGATAAATAATGTGATATAACTTGCATAATGCAGTTACACCAATTTTTTTCTTCGATTTTTGTTTATAGCCTACACGTCTTCCGGACCTAGTGATATTAAATGACCAATCAGAGTAATTTGATTATTGTTCCGGTTAAATGATTTGTTAAAATGCGAACGCGGTTCTATATATTTTTGATATAAAACTTTAATATCAGCTAAATATTTAATATCTTATAAACTTTTTAGATTAATTTAATATATATTATTATATTAAGAAAAATAATTAAATTGTATATTATTAAAAAAGAGTTTTTTAATAAATTTTATTAGTAAGTTTAAATAAAAACTATTATAAACTAAAATATTATTGAAATTATATATAAATTTAGTAATTTTTTTAATTAAAAAAATAATAAAAAATATAAAAAATTAATAATTAAAGTTAATATAAATGATAATTAATTATAAGTAAAAGAAATATAATTGTTAATTTAATATATAAAAATTAAAAAAAAAGAATAGTAATAAATTGAAAAATAATATAAAATATATATATTGTATATTTAAAAAATTTTTATAAATATAAATTTATTAAAATTATATTTTTTAAATTTATATTTGTATAAATTATAAAGTATAATTTTATATATAATTAAAAATATGTAATATAATATTATGTAATTTTTTATTAAAAACTTATTAAAACTATATATATATAAACTTTAATAATAACAATTAATTTTTTAATATTATAAATAAAAATTATAATAAAATATTAATTATTAATTTTTATTAATATAAATATATAAATATATTTAATTTAATTTTCTTTTACATATTTTAATTTAATTTTATATAGCATTTATTATTCAAAGCGTAAGTATAAGATTAAAGATGACGTTGCAACATTGTGACACTTATTTGTCACCTGTTGCAACTTAAATTTTAATAATATTGCAATTTATTGCAACATTGTGATGCTTATTTGTCACCTGTTGCAACTAATTGGAGTGCCATCTTTATATAAGATACTTTAGTTAGAGTTAAACTTTTTATGTAATATCTGTCTTAAATATAATTTATCAAATAAGTATTATATTAATATTAATCATAATTATAATTTATTTTTATAATATTATTTAAATATAATTGATCAACTAATTTAAATATTACAGATGATTTAATAATACCTATTACCTAGTACTACTTTTTAGATTTAATTTTTTAATTATTTAATGATTATTTTAAAATAAAAATAATATCTTTAATTATTTTATAGAATATTTTATTAAAATTATGTATTAATTCTAAATTATAAAATTACTCTAAATAAAATAAGTTAAAATTAAGTTTATATATAAACACTATTTATTTTTAATTTATGATTTTGTAATAATTAAATAAAAATAAGGCAAAACTTTGCTGATCTTCTTAATAAAAACAAAATTTAAATTTTTTTTAAGATATATGTAACATTATTTTACCTAATCTTTATCAATATAAAAACTAAATCACTTTATACTTTAGTATCTAAATTATATATTTATTGATTTTTTTAATAATTTTAAAATAAAATAAATATAATTTATTTTTATATATAAGTTGGATTTTAATATAAAAAAATTTATAATTTTAAACACAATTTTTATAAAAATAATTATTTATTATAAACTTGAAAAAAATAAAAATTTATTTATACAGTCAACTCTTAATATAGCGAACTCTTAATATCACGAATTTTTTGAACAAATATAATAAAAATACTCTTGTTATAGCGAATTGGCCAATCAAATCTCTTAAAATCTTCACTATAGCCTTATAGCGAAGTTGAGGTCTAGGACATAGAGTTCGTTATAACAAGAGTTGACTGTATTTTAAATGTGTAAATCTAAAATTACTATATGAAACTTAGAGATTTTATAAATCATCTAAATAGTAAAAGATAAATTTAGCAAATTATATTAAAATTTTATTAAAAATCTGCAAAATTCTGAAAAAGGTAAAATTATATAAAAGTTTATAAAAATGTGAAATTATATTAAACTTTAATAAAAAATTAGTGAAACTGCAATTTAAATATTTTATTAAATCTAAAATTAATTTAGATAAGTAATCTTACCTGAGCTATTTTTGCTATTTCTTAATGTATAAAATTATATATTAAAAAAATCCAATTTTATATTATTTTCAATTTTGATATTTAATTATATTTTTTTTTACAATTTGTTTTAGTTAAACAAATATACTTTTAATAGTATATTTTTTATTTTTATTAATATTTACTTCTAAAAATATTTTGTAAAAAGCTTTATACTTTTTGAAAATATGCTTTACTTTTTTTTTAAATTTTTGCATAAACTTCAATACTTATTTATATGTCAATAGTAAAAGTAAAATTATAAGTTATGAATATTAAAATAATATTAGTTCTATTAGTATACAAATAACTTTATTGATAATTTGTAATATATTTTTGATCTAGTATTATTTATATACATCTTTAATTACTTTTTTACTTTTATTTAAATTAAAGATAGTGATAAATAAGTATTATATAGTTGTAACTAGTTGTAACATTAATAAAAATTGAGTTGTAACTAATTGCAACTAGTGATAAATAAGTATTATATAATTGTAACTAGTTGCAGTGTCATCTTTAATTTAAATATGAATTATTATTTGATAAATAATTTTTATTATTTTGAATTAATAATTGGTAGAAATTATAAAATGTAATTATATAAATTAAGTATAAAAATATACTTTAGTACAAATCAATAAATTATTAATTAAATTTTATTTTAATAAACAAATTGTATTTTAATAAACGTAATTATTTTATAATAAATACTAAATTAACATTATTAATTTTGATATTATTAAAATTAATTAATGTTAAAATATATTTAAATAAAAATTTAATATAAATAAAAATTAAATTTTGATTTATTAATAATTAAATTTAAATTAAATTAATTTTAAATCTATTTTTAAATTATTAAGATATAATTTAATTTTAATCAAATCAAATATTTTATTTGATATTAAAAATATATTATTAAAAAATATAAAGCTTTTTATTTTAAATAATATATATATTATTTTTAATAAATAATTTTTTAATATATAAAATTTTTAAGTTTATAATAAATATTTAAATATATATCACATAATCTATATTTATCACTTATATTATACTTCTTTGCTTTTTTAGTTTTTATTATTTATTTTATAAACAGAATTTTTTTTATGAAAATTATTTTCATTATATAGATATTACACAGATAATTTTTTAATTTCTTAATATTAATATAAGTAATGTTAATATTAGCAGTATTACATAACTTATATCTAAACATTTATATACAAATAGAAATTACTTTAAAATTAAATGTAATTAATAAATTAATTTAAAAAAAAACTATTAAAGAAATATAATATAAAAATTATAAATAATTAAATTTATTAAATTTATTATTTTGAATTATTTAAAATTTATATTTGTTAATATTAAAATTATTTAGATAATATTTCATTAGTTTTACTAGTATTTTATCTATAATACTAATTAAATAATATAATATTAATAAAATCAAAATTAAATCATTATAAATAATAACTTTCATTATTTTTAACTATATAAAAATAAAGGACTTTATATTTTTTTAATAATTATTTATTTTTAATTTTAGATAAATATTCATAATATTAGTTACTATTTATAATTTATTTATTTACCTATTATATAATCAAAATAGTATTGTCTTTAATAATCAAAGTATGATATTTATGCATTATATTCTAATTTTTTAAAGATAATATTACTTTAAATTAAAAGATTTATATAAAATATTATGATAAATAGAAAATTAAGTCTTTTATTAAATATAATATGTTAAATATCATTTTTTTGCTATAAGATTTATATTCTTTATAAATTCATATTTTCTTAATTTATGAATATTTGATACTTTAAGTTTATTTTAATTATTTCTAATTTTTTTTTATATTTTTATTATTAAATATATTTGAAAAATATTTATAGATTAGTCTTAATTATATTATTTCTAAAATAATTAATAGCCTTTTTCTTTAAAAATAAATGAATTAGTAATTAAATTTCTATTGAATTCTATAAAAATTTGATATTTATTAAATTATTTTTATATTAATAAAATTATTAATATATTATATAATTTATTATATATATTAGCTTTTATTATAAATTTTAACTGCTTTTTTATATAAACTAATTTTTTTTATATATTATTATTTTTGATTAATAAGATTTTAAAATGATTTAGTAAAATTTCTTATTATAAAATTATTTAATAATATTCAACTCTAAATTTATTATATTTTTAGATTATTTATTATTAATTTATTTAAATTAATTATAAATTAATAATTGATAAATTGTAATAAAATTTAAAT
The DNA here is from genome assembly GCA_910592005.1 of Funneliformis mosseae. Classification (NCBI taxonomy): domain Eukaryota; kingdom Fungi; phylum Glomeromycota; class Glomeromycetes; order Glomerales; family Glomeraceae; genus Funneliformis; species Funneliformis mosseae. The sequence goes on from CAJVPP010000666.1 coordinate 21,149, forward strand.
TTAATTATATTTATTAAATTAATCTTTATTATATTAATAACTATTGATCATTTTTATTAAATATTAAACCTTATTTTATATCTTTCATAAATGAAAAAAAATAATAATATAAAATTATAAAATTAATAATTATAAAACAAATGTATAAAAATGAATGATCATTAAAAAAAATTATATTATATATAAGAAAGCTTATTATCTATTTAATCAGTTAAATTTTAATAATTTAAGATTTATTTATTTTATTTAATAAATATTTATTGATATATATAATAATCTTTAAGCAATTTTTTAATTATAATATTATTTATTATAATAATATTATTTGTTTAAATTAAAATTTCTTATTAGATATTTATTAATAAATATTAAAAAAAAAACTACTCAAATTATTATTAATTTAAATAAATTCATTAATTATACTTTAATAAAAATAACTCTTATAAAGAAAATTTTCAAATAATTATAATCACATTTTATTTTGTATTTGAAATAATAAATAAGTTTTGAATTAATTATTAATAGACTTCAAAAATTATTGTATATATACTTAAAATTTTAATTATAGGTTGAATCTGTTTTTAATAATTCATAAGATTTTATGCTTTTAGTTTAACTTCATTTGTTAAAAAATCAAAAATTTGATATCAATTATATTATATTATATAATAAATTAATTATAGTATTGAATAATTTAATTTAAATATTTGTTATAAATGCTTTCTTTAATATAATATATTTTAATTAGTTTTAAAATTTAATTTAAAAAATTAGCTATTTCTATCTAATATTGATTTTATAATAATTTAAATTAAATTATACATAAATTATTTTATGTTTTATAAAATTTTTTTTAAATTAATTATAATTTAAATCAAATTTTCCTTTAAATTTTCTTTTTAAATTCTATTTAATATAATAAATACATATAAAAGCAAAGTATTAAAAAATTTATTTTAATAGTTTTTGCAAAGTAAGGATTACTATTTATAAAAATAACTTTAGATTTAATAAATTTATTATTTGATAAAAATTTTGTAATATTTATAAAAAAAATATTATTTTCTATTTTATTATTAATTAAGTAAATGTATTTTATTATTAAAATTAATATATATATATATATTCAATATCATATTATATTGATTTTTTTATATGTTGAATTACTAATTAGATAATTATAATAGTATTTATAATTATACTTATCTTTAAATAAAGTAAAAGTAATAAAATATGAAGTTTTGACTAATAAAGTTAATATGTTACAAATATTTAATAACTTTTGAATTCATGATTCTATTTATTTATTTATTTTTATTTGAATATATTATGTAAACAAAAAAATTTGAAGTCGTTTTGTTTATACATTTCTTTATGTTACACCAATAATAACATGTGACTAAAATAGTAATCCTCGATTTAATTACGCGTCTCATTTCGGTTGATCATTTCCACATGGTTACTTACTATTTACATTATTTAAATTCGTAGTTATAATTATTATTATTATTTTTTTTTTTTTTTTATATATATATATAAGAATTTCCAAGAATTCGGATATTTCTACAAAGGTGTAACGTTTTTGATAAGCAAAAGTTTTCTATAACAGTCCAAGACCACGAGTGATAATTCATGAAGACAAAACAACTTTGTATAAAATCTTGGATTGTCACTAGAGATTTTTAATTTATGTTCTTAAATCTAAATATCCGAATGACATGCATTCCATATTCCAAATAATAATTAATTTATTGGCAAACTACGGCGATAACAAATGTTATCATGACAAAATGTGTAAGTAGACCACCGACTTAGCGGAGTGTATTGGTGTGCAGTGCATTTCATATATTTATCTCAATGATTATTGAATACTTTCTATTCTAATATAATATTAATAATATTAATTAAGTAACTTACCTTTTTAACTAATGATATGATTATTTAATAATATTAAAAATATATATAATTGTGACTGGAAATAAATAGTTTAAATAGTTTATATACGATCTTTTTATAATACTAAATAAATAAATAAATATATATATATATTCCAATCACTCGGCATATATGTGTCTAAATCAATCCTTTGTGAAACCTTATTTTGTTATTTAAGCACGTCTCTAAAAACCAATCTATTATTATATTTACACAAGATCATGTGTAGTTAAGATTTTTAAGGAAAAAAAGTTTCATTTAAAATGTCGCTAAAAAAAGAAATCTACAAGGGAATTTTTACCATGAAAAAGCAATCATCGAACCATTTTACATCAAATGTTGTAAACGTAAAAGAAATTGAACATACAAAAAAAAAAGAAAAAGAAAAAAAAGGGAACTAAAATGTTTGTTGAGAAAATTGTACTGTTCAGAACCAATAATCACAAACTTTCTTTTGAAGAGTAATGAAAGTGAAAAAAAAAGAATGCAAAGAATGAAAAGAAAGAGCGTTGCAAACTAAGTATTTTTAGGTATTTGAATTTTCAAGGTGATGAAGAAAAGCTATAACGAACAACGCAGGAAAAAAAAAGGTACTAAAACAAAAAGATCGACATTCAATACAAATATTAAATGAATCAATTAAAGCACAAATAAATTTCGAAAGATTGGTTATCGGTAAATTGGTTAAGCAATCCTGACAATATTTGCATTATACAAATGATCTATAGTCCAATTGCATAAATTTTATCAAGGGTTTCTTGCTGTTGGTATACAGCGTTTAGTCTACATAAAGAAAAAGTTTGTAAAATAATTCGGTTGATCATGCAATAAAAATTTAAGATAATTTCTTAAAAATAAATGAATATGGTAATAACGATATATAAACCATTAAAACCATTTACCTTTTCTCTCTTTCGAGTTCAGTGGCTAGATACGAGATATATTGATGAAGACGGTTAACTTCTTCGATAAGGAAGGTCTCTTTGGATTTCATGTTCTTAAGATGAGCGACAGCTAATTGATGATATCAAATTTATATATTAATATAAAAAAATCGTAAGTTGAAACAATTTTACGCGTAATAACTAAAAAATGATCTAAAAAGTCTTTGGTACATCTTCAATGATATACGTCATTGATTAATAAATCCAATAGAGTCGGATTATGAAATGAAAATATTGTTGATAATAAAGCAGAAATCGCGAGAACTCACTTTTCTGAAGCAAAAGAGCTTTACTCATTTTACGACCATTATTATTAATCGGAAGTTGTCGACGAAGTTCTTCAAAACCATCTTTTATTTCCGCCCGTCGTCTTTGTTCAGATTGAATATGTATTTGACGACGAAATTCGGCATGCGTTACAGAGCTATTTTTTTAAAAAAATATAAAAAAAATATAAATATAAATGAATTGTAAGAGAAGACGCGTAAATATTAATTATGTTTCCATTATTAAAATCAAACCATGTCCAAAATATTACTAATATATATAAAAGGTATCTGACCCATTGCCATCTTCCCCATCATAACCATCCAAGGAGGAAGCGGTGTCACAATCTTCACGTGTCGACTTGCGTCGTCTACGATTACCAGATTTTGAACTCTCATATATTTCTTTATTGTATTGTTTGAACTCGGGAATATCCAGTTCATCGGGTGTTACTGAACAAAGATCAAATGATAGACGGGCAAGATAAAGGAAGTAGAATGAAAGGTTTTGGAGAAACCGGCCAGAAAATACGGCACGTTAGCTCATAATGAAGTTCAATTTGAAAAATATATAAATTACTTTTTAATAGATAGGTCAAGTTTCGAGAGACTTTTCTTTTATATTTTATCGTTTTGACACGTCGATATTTTACTTTCACGTATATTTTCTCGCGTTTGTCAGAATCTTTACGACCAGTCTATCTAATGTTTACTTACCTGTGTTAACTACAGAAGTTTGAGAAGCACCTGTTGACATCACAAAACCTGCGTTAAATTGTTGGTGAAGCATTTTGTCGGTTCGTTATAGGGGGATGGGTTGTTCGCAGAGCTTAAAGGTCGTAAGAAGTAAGAAAAAATTATGTGTATATTTTCTCGGTTAGGAGTCAGGATTTTAATAAGGTAAAAAAATCAACCAAGATGTTGCTACAATATCTATCGATGTTAATTATCATAAAAGCTATTAACTAATGGTTGACAGTTAAGGAGATGAGCACTATTGATACTAGAATAGGCAATGTTCAATTTCTAATTCCAAATGTTTATATTTAATACTAGTAAAAGTTGAAGAATTGAATTTGGATCGAGAGAGAAAAGAATGCTATCATATCGTGTGTGAGTACCAAATAGGGAATACTTTCAGGATTCTATTCCGATTAGGAAAGACTTGATGATAATTGAGGCTCATTCACGTAACACGAAAAAGCATGCAACTGTTTTGTACTAGTTGAAGCAGGGGAAACATAAGTAGATAACAAGGATAATAATAATATTCATGATTTACCAAAGTTGAATTCGGAAATTTCCGATAATTTTGGGAATTTTTTTTCTTTTTTTTTTAGACCAAAACCTCCGGAAATTTTTTTTTTTGTTCATTATAAAAAAATGAAAACAAATTAAGCCTTACACTATTTTTACTATTTTTAGTATTGTCTGAATGTAATTTTAATTTGAAATTCAGAAATAGATCATGTATGACGCCAAAAAGATTTTGAATATGTATTAATAAATTTTTTCTTTTTATGATTTCTTTATGTAATATCAAATGTAAAATATTAACCTTTGAATAAATTCTTTTGCATAATAAATATATTTATTATTTTTATTAATAAATATTTTAATTACAAGTTATTTTTAATATTTTTTTGTTTATATTTCTTTTAAATTAAACATTTTCTATATATATAACAAATTTAAAATTAATTAATAATTTTATGTTATTTTAATATTAATTAGTAATTAATATTTTAGTTTTAACTTATAATTTATTATATTATAAAATTATTCTAATTATTATAATTTTTTTAAAAAAGTAATTCAACTACTATAAATTTTTTTAAAAAAATAGTGTAATTAAAAATAATAATAATATTAAGAGATGTAGGAAGATAATAACTTAATTATTATATTATCATCAAAACTGTCACTTTTAAATTTATACTAATCATTTTTTTGTTATATAATTATTATATAAAAATATTTTAACTTTTTAATTATATTTAATTAAGGGTTTCTATGTAATTATCAGTTAGAATATTAAATTGTTTTTAAACATAATATATTTTTTTACCTTTTTTTTTTATAAAATTTATATTGATCTCATTTTTTATTATTTTATAAAAATAATTTTTTTTAAAATACTTATCAGTAAAAAGTTATCAATTTTTTAAGCTTTATTTTTTTTATATAATGTTAAATCCTAAATATTCAGTATAATCATAATAATTCTAATACTAAAAATATTTAGTAAATGAATCTTCTATTTCTTTAATCTGTACTTATATTTTAAGTTATTTTAAAATATAAGTAGAATTATTAAGTAAATTTACTTTTTTTATGAAAAAAGTTTTTTATTTTCTGTTTTAAAGTGACTTGAATTTATTATTTTTAAGTTTTCTCTTAAATTTGTGATAACTTTTTCTGAAAAATAATTATTAATGTTTCTCTATGTTTTAATAATATGTAGATTAAAATATACTTTTATAAATAAATCCAAATTTTCATTTTTCAAATTGATATTATTATTTGTTAAAAATTTTAAAATTTTTGATTTAAAAATAAATTTAAAAAGAAGACTATTTTTTACATAATACAGAATATTTAGTTTTAATTCATTATATTTAGAACTTTGAATAGGTCAGTTCAGGTCAGGTCAATCAAATTACCTGAACTGAGAGGATTAGGTTAGATCAAACAAAAATCTAATCTGATTTAAATTTTCATTTGACCTGACCTGATTTAACCTGACCTGATCAAATTATAAAACATTATTTTTGAATGATAAAATCATTGTTCTCAGATGATAAAACCATTATTCTCAAAAAATAAAACTATCATTCTCAGATAATAATAAATCATTCTAAATAAATGATAAAACTATCATTTTTCAATGATAAAAACATCATTCTCAGATGATAAAACATTATTTTAAATGATAAACAATCATTCAAGAATGATAATGAATTATTCTAATTGAACAATAAAATATTATTCAAGAATAATGATTGGTTGATCTAAATTTTATTAGGTTAGATCAGGTCAGTTTAATCTGTTAACTTGATCTGACATTAACCTAAAAATCTATTGAACTAACCTGAATTTTCAGATCAAGTCAGATCAGATAAATAGGTCAACCTGATCTGATTCAGAGCTCTAATTATATTTTTTGAATATTTCAATTATTAGAGATTTTAAATAATATATAAATTATATGAATTCAATTACAGTATAATATTAGTACAGTCAAAGTGGTCTATAACGAATTTCTGTATTCCGAATTTCATGGTATTGCGAATCACATGAGTGGTACCAAATTATATATAGTTATATAATTTAAATAAACTGAATTTTTCTAAAATTTTACTATAACATATAACGAATCAGTAATGTAATACAGATTATAGTAAAGTATAGTCAAAATTTTAAGGGCTATAACGAATTTTTTTTTAGTAGTAAATATATTTCTACGATAACTATTAAAGGAAATTTTACATTGTTTTTACATTATTAAATCAAACTGATCATGATTCTTGCATCATAAATTTTTTTGATAAACATTTTATTCAAAAATGCCAAAAGACAAAAATACTTCTGAAATAAAAAGAACTAGAGCTTCTCTTACCGGTATTCAGAAAAAGGAAATTTGCTTAAAAAGTTTACAAAAGCCA